>JAEQBH010006873.1:0-110437 GCA_016808115.1 Tetrastigma voinierianum | reverse complement strand
TATAACTTTCATTAGCCTTTCCCTATTTATTCTTCAAATAATTTAGAAAATATTAATGTTTTCAATTGTTAAAAAGTTTTCTCTCTTTATGGTTTTTGAAAATGTTTGTCATAATATTTCTGCCAATCCTAGCCAAGATCTTCATGTTTTTGTACGTGATTAGCTTCAAGGTGATACTATGGTCAGACCTTGCAAAATGACAAGCCAGCTTCGGGGATGTTGGTAGCTGCAACAGATGCAATGATGGGAATACATCCGGGAGATAATCTTCTTATTAACACAACTTATTATCATCTTCATCAACTCAAACATAACATTAAAGGATATATTAGATTCACGCCTTTCTGGCACCCAAAGGTTCACGAAGTTGCCAACGATGTAGCTCTTATAGTATCATCGCTCCTCAAAAGTCTCCATTGTAATCCACAACTCCGTCCGTCTATGCAACAAGTATCTTGGAGACTTATGACTAGCAAGTCATTTCCACAAACCATAGGTGCAATCTCACTTTGGCAATTGAAAACTGAAAATATTTAAATGACAAGAGAGTTGTAATGTAATTGGAAAGAAGATTTTTCCTTTCCTTTTTCCTTTCTTTTTTTTCTTCTCCTCATTCTGAGAAATTTATGATATATGTATCCTTTCTTTCTCATTAGTAACTCAAAGACAATTTTTCTATTTATTTCTTAATTGATAATAGTTTTATGTGATGAAAGGAAATAAGATTCATATATAATGCTTTCTTAACTTTGAGTGAGATTATTAAATAAATAAATAAATAAATAAATATGTATCATTTGATTGTTCATGAAGTGTATAAGGTGACCATCTAATTTTTTTTAACTGATTTCAAAATTTTAGGGAACTCTTAATTTCTCAAAGAGAGTGTTTTTATTTATTTAATGATTCCTGAATTGTCAAATTATGTGGTTATCTGAAATTTTGAACTAATTTTAAAATTTATTAAACACCTAAACACTTTAACAAATTGTACACTCTAAAATCTTTCTCAAACATAATGTATATTTTCTTCAAATTATTTGATGAGAAGGGTAGCAAGGGGAATATGGGATGCGCTTTTTTCTTTCCCTTTCTCCGACTTAAGGAATATGGATGCACGCCTAACTTTGAAGATTTCAACGAAACAATCAAGAAGTCACATCCCGCAAACTAAGAATTCCAAAAGCAAAAAGCAAAGGAAAAACCACGTTAAGACTCATACATACACAAATTGAAACCATAGAGAAAAAAAGAGGTAAAAAAAGAAATATTTAGTCAAAAGATATCAAATAATTCAAAATTTGTGATTTTAACTCTTCAATATGTTTTTTCTTTAAAAATAACCTATTTTGGATAATAATGCCCTTATTCATTTCATAAATTTACATTATTTCTTTAACAAAACGGTTATTTTTGCAAGAAACAAGGAGTATTTTTGTCAAAATTATGGCAGAAATTGAAGAATGATCAAATTTTCGATATTAGGCTTTCGAAAGGTATTTTAATCAAATCACCCTAAAAAAATCAAAGTTTAACTCCCAATGAATAAATCCCCACTACCAATACTATTTACATATGGTGAGATTTTACCTGGTTAAGAAACATGAAAATTAGGAAATTTAAAGAATTTTTAGTCCGCGTGAAAAACTATTTAGGCTGGAGAATACACCTTCCCGCCAATATACTCCGAATGGATTTTTGTCTCCATAAGACAAAAATGGTTCCAAAACCAGACTCCGTTACTCATCATTGTTGTTTCTTTATCCACTTCGTTTATTGGCTTTGCAATCCTTGGGATTTTCTTTCATTTTCGAAGGCTAAAAGAATAGACCCCGCTATTACCGTCACCAAACACTACAAAGAAGTTGGGATATGGTAGCACAATTTTATTTGGGGTCAAAATATTTCATGACTAAAACTACATTTAGTTGCGGTTATTTAATTCACGCGTCAACAAGAGTTTTTCACCCATCTTTAGGAGGGGAAATTACTCTGCCGTGACTATACAAGCCTCTATGGTATGAGAAAATTTAAACCATCAGTTATTTTTAATAATTGGACACGTATAGGTTTTCAATTCCCGACTATAGTTATGCATATAGCCCTTAAGGCACTCTCTTCCTTAGGCTTTAGATCGCTCTCTCTTGGGTCTTCTAACCTACCGCTTTCGGGTTCCAATGATTCTACATCAGCTTCAGTTTTCTGCTCATGGATTCCTGTCCGGTCAATGATTCCTATACTGATTTTCCCTCGCTATGATCTCAACGCGACTGTGGATTTAGGGTTGGATTCCCGCACGAGAAGTCCCGATGGCTGTTGGGACAAAAGGATTCAATCAATTTTTCTCTAAACGCTGCATTTGTTTGATCTCCATTGTTGCTCCTGCTATGGGGTTTCCTTCAGCGTCGATTTCTTGGAATCTCATCTTTCTCTTTCGCGTCTGTGGGAAAGGTAATTTTTTTAATTAACAAGACATGAATTTGAATGGAAAAGTTGAAATTAATTGTTTTTACCTTCGATGCTTTGATGTCGATAAGACTTCCGCATTGTTGTTGAGTGAATAAGCCAATGCGAGATGCCCGTCCGCCCCATATCTCTATTGATGTGTTTTACTCGAACGTTTGACCAAATGCTCTTCTTAGTTCTTCCTACTCTGAAACCTAAGCATTTGTTCTCGAGAAGCAGTCAACTGGAAAAGTGAGTTCAATAATCTTGATTTGAATTCAAGCATTTGTTCTCTGTTGAGTGGAAAACCATGTTGTCAATGTTTTGAGCCATTTTTTCATGCAAGTGAGCAACGTCTTCTTAATTTCTTATCATTGATGCTTGAATTCATCTTGTTACTATGATTCAACTCTTTCAGAGCCTTAAACATTGTCGCTTGAAGAATTGAGTTCGATGATCTTGATTTTGCCTCAAGATTTCTTTCTCGATGGCCGAAAGTCATCAACATTTACCTTATTTATCAATAACGGGACAATTGATGCTTCGAGCAAAGGTTTGCATTTTCCATTGGTATAAACATTATTCTTTCCAATCAATTATCATTTTTTTTAATGATTTAACTCTCTGATTTTCTCACCTATCATATGGTTTTGGTGGTTTCCTAGTATTTGGAAGTTTTTTGTTCTCAAACTCAGATCCATCAGCTTCATCTCCTCTCCTATTTCTAACTTTATCTTTATCTTCAAACAGTGAATTTTGATGGTTGAACCACCACACATTCAGTGGTTCATCCAAACTAGCTCTTTTCTAGCTTGGCCTTTTCTTTTAACTTTCATGTGACTTTTGGATTATAGTGGTTTTCTATTGATTTAAGTGTAGAATCGATGAATTGGGTTGTTTTATCATATTGGTTTGGGTTTCTTTCCCTCTTGAAAAATTATAGCTTTTAAAGGGCTGAAAGGGTTCTTTAAATGAAATTTTGTCAAACATGTTATACACAACCCTGTTTAAGGAAACTCAGATAAGAAAGAGGAGAACACAAATCTCAAAGGTTTTCGTGGTGCTATAGATAGAACACTAGACCATCGGGTATATTGTTTCATCAAGATGTTTCGTATAAGCCATGTTTGATAAATGGTTTGACTGAAACATGTGTTAGAATGTTTACTTCTAAGTATTCGAATATTCTCACGACTGTCTCGAGATTCTCGCAAGGATATATACTAACCCTGCTTTTGTTTTTTTTCTTATGTTACCCTACCATCAAATTCAAATTTTCTACGTATAATTGATCGGGTTTCGCCTACTTCTTCCGTTATATATATATATATACCTGAACCGAAAAGAGACTCCTCGAACTAGTTACTTCAGAGAATTGGTTTCTTTCTCATTTTCAGATATGAGGATGCCCTTATCAATTTTTATACTTTTGTCCAAGTGGTTCAGGTAACGCCTCGTCCCGTGAGAATGTACAAAGATATGATCGTAGGGGCGCATATGTGCACTAAGTGCCATTGTCGTATTTTGGAGATGAAATTGTAAAATGATAAATTTAGTGAACCCGGAAATTGGTAAAAGAAGAAGGGTACACTATAATTGATCAAATGACATGTAATTTGAGAAGATAGACGCCGTAAATTGAAATGCAATAAGGGTTGATAGCAAATATTAAAGAGATCAAGTGACTCCTTGTGCTAGGGTTTTGTGGAGAGATCACATTAACCCTAGGATTCTTGAAGTTTTATGGGTAAAACCCTAATTGGTAAAGAATAAACATGGAATCATCATAATTATATGGTTTTAGAAGAATCGTGGACTCGTTAAATCTCATAAGAGTTCTTAGATTTTCACCTATGGTTTTGTGGTATGAGGTTCCAAACCACCAATTCAAGTATTATGGAGTTGTTTTTGGATAAATTCCATGATGAATTTTGAGGTATTATGGGTTAGAGAAGTTGTACGAAGAGAATTGGTACCAAAAGTGGCAAAAAGAAGCAATTCAAATTCCCGGGGTTAAAACTCTGATGAACCTAAATGCACGCAACCTCGTAGCCCAACACGTAATCTATACCGGTACAGCCGTAGCCAGACTGCATAACAGTGCCCAAAATGTCTAGAATTGTGTATTTTGTATGACTGCTTCCAATTCACACATCGATTGTATATGAACTCCATTTAAATGATTAAGAGAGGTTCAAATAAGATTGAACTCGACGAAAAACGTAGCGCATCACGCCGACTATGAATTCATAGGTGTAAATAAATGCTAGTCAGGGAGTGCGTAAGATACGTTTATACGTGTAAGCGATTAATATGTTCGCCGTATTCATTGAGTGTGTAGGCTAAAAGGAAAGGCGGGAAAATGTGGAATTGTGCTCAAGTTTAGTAAGCAGAAAAGGTGAGTGTTCTAAACCTATATTTTTCAAATACTAAACAGATATTATTATAAACGCTTTATACCAGATTTAAATGGTTTCGATTGTAAACTATGTTTGAAAAAGCAAGAAATGAAAAGTTAAACAAGTAATGGTTTTGATTTATTCAACCATACTTTAAAAGCAATGGTTTTAAATCAAAACCGTAATTCAAAGAGCAAGCAAATGGTTTTGATTTAAACCATATTTAAAGCAAACAATGGTTTTGACTTATTAAACCATGTTTCAAGCAAGCAAGCAAGCAAATGGTTTTAAATTGTAAAACCACTTTTCAAAGAGCAAGCAAGCAAAAGAATATTTGCGAAAATAGGCCTTACGCGCTAGCTAGATTTTAGTGACGCGTTAACTAAATTATGGTGATGGCGACCCAGGTCAATTCCACCATATTTACCAGAAAAGGTGGAGTGAAGTGTGGCTGTGTCTCTTCCACTCAGGTGAGCTTTAATCTGTGTCCGCACCTAACAAGACGTCAATGCCCAAGCTCTCGTGTTCACTAGGGTACAACTAGTAGGAAGGCCTCCAGTGGTTGATGATTTATAAGCATGCTATACAGATTTGAAAAATCAACCACTGGCGCACGGTTGAGCCCAGGCTCCCGTGTTTGTTTTAAGTAAACGGTTGAGCCCAGGCTCCCGTTTTGATTTCAAAATGATCGGTTGAGCCCAGGCTCCCGTGGTGATTTTAAAGCAAACGGTTGAGCCTGTGCCCCGCTTTATTTTACAAAGAAATCTGGCCGAGCCTAGACTGCTTTATTTAAAGCATGTCGGTCTAGGCTCCATTTTATAAATAAGTTTTGGAAATTTTAAAGCAAGAGATTTGAGAAAAGTTTTAGAACCCTTTAAAGCAAGATTTGAGAAAAGTTTTAGAAACTTTTAAAGCTAGAGGTTTATAAAAGTTTTTATAAACTTTTGAAAAAGCAGCAAGGTAGCAAAGCAAGAGAATCGAGAAAAGTTTTAGAAACTTTTAAAGCAAGCAAGAAGTGAAAGTTTGAGAAACTTTTAGCAAAGTAAGAAAGCAAGGCTTCGAAAATATTCTGTAGTTATGAGTTTTACAATGAGATAAGTTCTTCCGAAAAGAAAAACACTTTATAAAGCATACACCCACCGAGAGCCTCGTTTAGCCCATTATTTTCCTATTTTAAAACTATTTTCCAGTACGTGTGCACTACTGACGTTGGAGCAGATTAGGATCTAGACATTTGTAACCTGTATATTATTAATACATATGTAAGGAAATACTTGAATTTGTATACTGAAACATATATGTACATAGTGTAGTTTGTGGAAATGTAAGCCTCGAGGCTCTTTTGTAAGGATATCACGGGTTGCCATATTTAGGAAAGTGTAAATTTGTGTATACAGGATTTGTGGAAAAAGGAGAAAAAATTTTATACGAGGTTTAAGCAAGCAATACGGCTTCTCGTCACTGCACTTAGTCGCTAGAGGTAATGGTCGGGATTTCAGAGTGGTCACTACAAGAGGGTTGGTAAAATGAAGGTGGTATCAGAGCGAGGTTGTATACGATAACATAAGGTTGAGGAGATGTGATACCATGTCAAGGTGGTATCAGAGAAGGTTCTTAGAAAACCTGTGTTATACACAATTTACACTATTGTCAACCATGCATTTTTGGATTCAAAGTACATACATATCAAGTGATTCAAAGTATTAAACAGTTGATATTTTGTAAATATAGCACTATGTCAGGAAGAGGACGTAGAGGTCGTCCTAGGAGAGTTATTCCAACGGTTTTCTGCTGCCTTGCGCGACTGAGAGAGATGAGCACGAGTCGGGTTCCATCATCGCCTCTATGAATCAAACCCTCCAAAGAAGAACGCCGACTATCCGGAAGCCACTGCATGAGCCTGCCATGTGGATTGTTTATTGGGAAGAAAGCAAGACAGACGCATGATAAGAAGATAATGACCCGCCATCAAATACAAACTTCCACCGCCACCTGTGAGAAGTTCGAAGAACCCGAGGTCGAGCAGAGAGAGCATAGAACCGGGCGCCTGCCATATGACTACAGCGGCGATTCGCAGGCAAATGAAGCTATGGCTAAATGAGTAAATAAGGTTTACGGAGTTATGGGCTGCACGGATGAGCAAAGAGTCTTGTTTTCCAGTTTGCTGATGGAAGACAGGGCTAAGGATTGGTGGGATTCCATAGAGAGGAGGTATCCTGACGTATATCATGGACCACCTTTGCTAAGAGTTCATCGATAGGATTCTTTCCTCGCAGTCATAAGGATTCAAAGACTGGCGAAGTTCTTCTCGTGCTAGAACAAAAGAACATGTAAGTAATGTATCACAGAAGAAGTTTCTTTGAACTAGTCAGATTGGTTCCATATATCTGTGCCAATGAAGTCTTGAAGTGCAAAAAAGGTTTTATCAGATTACAAAGATCGAATTAGAGTGCATTTTGGTTCGTGGTTCCTCTCATAATAGACTGGGGGACTTAGCCGAGGCCGCTCTGAGAGTTCAGCAAATTACTACAACTATGTATCGAGGCAGTGTGAAAGTAAGAGGAGTGCACCCGCACTTCCCAACAAAGCTCCGACAAGATGAAGAAAAGAGAAACAAGGGAAGAGGTTATGAGGCCGAGGTGCAGTCGAGAGCCATCTCTTAGTCGTGGATCGCTGAGGCCCTGGGCCGCTAGCAATGGCACCGAGAGTATTCCTCCCATCTGTCATACGTGTCAGAGGCGACACCATGGGGAGTGTAAGAGATGTAGTACAAGGTGTTTCCACTGCCGCCGAAGGCTATTTACTAGGGAGGCTCTTCTATGATCGGGTAGACATCGTGAGCCACCTAGCTACCCCAACACCGCAGATGAGCACTCGTGGAGCCCTAGAGAGGTTTCCCAGTGCAGTAGGGGCCAAAGATAGCCGTAGGTAGAGCCGGCCGGCAGCAGGCAGAGGTAGTGCCTCGTGAGGCTGCATAGAGGCCCGCGCACTCAAAGCCGTAGTTTATGTCGTGACTCAAGAAGATGCATGCAGCCTCCATATGCGGTCACCGGTATTATTTCTATCCTTGAGCATGATGCATATACATTAGCGACCTAGGAGCTACGCAGATTGATTTGTGGTCCAAGCCATTCTTAGATCGTTTCCGTGATAGAGACCCAACCATTAGAGGGTCGTATGAGAGTTTCCTTCCAAACTGAGATCCGTGAATTCTCGTATTGCAGTAGTCGAGATAGTAGAGTTCGATTGAGGGACAGGAGTCCCCAAAATGGATCTCAGAGCTTTCTGTATATGAGGGATTTTGATTCGTTCCTGTGACGGGATTGGTCAGTCTCACATGTAGCCACATTGGGATGAGCAGAAAAGGAAGTAAAGTTGCATAAGCCAGGGAAATTGGAGGTAAAGTTCAAAGGAATACGCAGAGAGTTATCTTCCAATATGTTCTCCGCCATAGCAACAAGCAGAGACGCCGCTGCAAAGGATGTTAGGGTATCTAGCGATGCAGTGGAGACAGGGAAGGAGGGACTATGCGGTAGATGAGATTCCAGCTTGTTGGGAGAGTTCCTGTGATATTCCCGAATGATATTGTGCTTACTCCTAGAAAGAGAGGTGGAGTTCACCATTGATTCGATCCCAGGGATTAAGCCCATTTCCATTCCTCCCTATAGGATGGCTCCGCAGAGTCAAGGAGCCCAAGGCCCGCCAGAAGAATTGGCTGAAAGTAAGGGATTTATCTGACGAGCATATCCCCATGGGAGCTCCAGCTTCTTTCGTGAAAAAGAAAGATGGGAGTTTGCGGTTGTGTATAGATTACAGGCAATTGAACAGAGTTACCATCCGCAATCAATAGTATCCACTCCCTAGGATCGTTGTTATTTGATAAAACCAAGGGTCTCGAGCATACTCCAAGATGTAATTTAAGGCTCCGGGGTATCACGCTGAGTGGAGAGTGATGTACCCAAGACTAGGCATTATGAGTTTCTGGTGATGCCATTTGGCTTAACTAATGCTCCGGCAGCGTTTATGGATTTGATGAATCATACCCGTACCCGTATTCGATAGGTTCGCCATAGTTTTTATCGATGATATCCCTGTATTCAGTAGTTCAGAGGAACATTCGTGAGCACATGCGAGGATTGTATTGCAAACCCTATGAGCTGATGGGCCATGTTAAGTGTCAGCTTTGGCTTGACAGGTTGGCATTCCTAGGTCATGTGATCTTAGCCGAGGGGGGTGAGCGTGATCCCCGTAAAATGTGGCCGGGTAAATTGAAACCACAAAGAATGTGTCAGAGGTCGGTTTCCTTGGGTTTAGTAGGGTATTATTGCGGAAGTTTGTTGAGGGGTTCTCCAGGATAACAGCCCCACTGACCAAGCTGACAAGGAAAGATGTCAAGTATGATTGGGTGGATGCCTCGCAACAGTTTCGGCGGTTTGAAAGATGATTGACTTCAAATTGGGCTTAGCTACCAATGGAGAGATGGGTTTCAGGGTTTATAGTGAGGCTTCCAGGCAAGGCCTTGGTTGTGTTTTGATGCAGAATGATAGGGTGATTGCATATGCCTCTAAACAGCTAAAGAAGCATGAGGAGAATTACCCTACCCATGACTTATAGCTTGCAATAGTCGTGTTTGCCCTAAAAATATGGAGACATTATTTATATGGTGTTCCTTGTAGGATCTTTACATATCATAAGAGTCTTTAATATATTTTCACCCAAAAAGAGTTAAACCTAAGGCAAAGAAGATGGCTTGAGCTACTTCAAGGACTATGACTGCATTTTACTGAGTACCATCCAGAAAAGCTAATGTCGTGAGTAGATGCCAGTAGTTACCAGAGAGTTCTCACTTCATATGAGATCGTAGTTATCTTCCACTATTGATGGATCTAAGAGCTTTAGGGGTGATGTTAGAGGCCGAGGATTCAGGAGCTTTGTTAGCCACCTTTCATGCTGTAATCACAGGCATCACGGATCCACAGATGATTAAGTTTCAGGAAGAGATAGAAAAGGAAAGAAAGCAGAGTTTCAAATTAAAGATGATGGCATGATAGTGAAAGGACAAAGAATGTGTGTGCCAGAGTATGGCGAACTGAAGAGAGACATTATGGAAGAAGCACATTCATCTGCGTATGCTATGCATCTAGGCAGTACCAAGATGTACAAGACTTTGAAAGAACATTACTGGTGGAACGTGGACATGAAGAAAGAGAGATTGCGAAGCCTGCTTTCTAGGTGTCTAACCCGCTGCCAGGAAGGCGAGCACTGAGGCCCGCGAGGAAGATACGCCATTCCCTATTCCAGTATGGAAATGGGAAAAGATCATTATGGATTTTGTAATAGGTCTTCCACAGACTCAAAGACAACATAATACTGTATGGGTGATAGTTGATCGATTAACGAAGTCTGCTCATTTTATGCCAATTAATGTTGAAGATTCTTTTGGAAAAAGTCAGCTCCACCAGCGTGGATCTAGATAGTGAGACTTCATGGAGTTCCAATTTCGATAGTTTCAGATCAAGACCCCAGATTCACATCCGTGTTTCGCCTGGGCTTTGCAAACAACTTTGTGTACTCGCCTACATTTTAGCATGTGATTTCATCCTCGCATGTGAGCGGCTGCCGTAGAGGACTATTCAGACAAGAAGGAGGATATGCCGAGCTCAGGTGGATGGAATTCAAGGAAGTTAGACTCACTTAGCATCCATGAGCTCTACAATACAGCCATCGTGCCAAGATAGAAATGGCTCCATTCGGGAGGCAATCGTATGGTAGGAAATGTGCACTCAGCAGCCGATGAGGCTGGTGAGAGAAGACTAGCAGCCCCGAACTAGTGCGATCACTTCAGAGAAAGTGAAAGTTGTTCATGATAACTTGAAGATGAAGCAGATGTATTAAAAGTTATGCGGACAACCGCCGTAGAGACTCATAAATGAGATAAAGTAATCCAGTCTTTTTGAAGATTTCTCCTTGGAAGGGTGTTTTGAGATTCGGGAAGCTAGGTAAGCTTAGTCCGAGATATATGTGACCTTTATGAGATTGCGGAGCAAGGTGGGACCAAAGAGCTTACTAAGTTGAAGTTACCCCCAAAATTATCATGATTCATGACACTTTCCATGTGTCGATGTTAAGGAAATATATCCCAGATCCTTCACATGTGTTGAGAGAGCAACCAGTGCAGCTAAAGGAGAACTTGACTTATGAGGAAACGCCTATGCAGATTGTAGATCGCAAGGAACAGGTGTTGAGGAGTAAAGTAATTCCTTTTGTTAAAGTTCTATGGAAGAATCATGAGAGGGAGGCAACTACTGTGTGGTTTAGGCTCGTATGCGCCCATCGCACTCACTTATTTTCCATGAGGCATTTTCCTTTCCTTTGAATTTAGTTTGTTCATTTCAGGACGAAATGCCTGGGCGGGGGAGGATTAGAATCGCCCGTCCCTGAAGAATGGCAGTACATGGATCAGAGCGGGCGCATATGTGCACTATGCCATCGCCAGATTGAGATGAAATTATGAAATGATAAATTTAGTGAACCCGGAAATTGGTGAAAGAAGAAGCGTACAATTGTAATTGATCAAATGGGACATTTAGGGCATAATTTGAGAAGATAGGATGCCAAAAATTGAAATAATACAAGTTGATAGCAAATATTAAAGAGATCAAGGATCTAATTGTAATTAAAGGAAATAATATTAAATATAAAGAAGCAGATGTGCCAAAATTCATTTGTCTCCTTTTGGTTAGGGCAAAACGTAGGAGAGGAGAAGAAGGGAGAAAAGAAGAGGAAGAAGAGGAAGAAGAAGGAGAAGGAGAAGAAGACCAAACCAAGGTATGTTGTTGTCTTGGATCATGTGTCCTTTGGATTTCTAGGATTTGGTATGGAGATTAGTGACTCCTTGTGCTAGGTTTTGTAAAAGATCACATTAACCTTGTGGATTCTGAAGTTTTATGGGTAAAACCCTAATCGTAAAGAATAAACATGGAATCATCATAATTATATGGTTTTAGAAGAATTGTGGACCTCGTTAAATTCATAAGAGTTCTTAGATTTTCACCTAGGTTTTGTGGTATGAGGTTCCCAAACCACCAATACAAGTATTATGGAGTTGTTTTTGGATGAATTCCATGATGAATTTGAGGTATTATGGGTTAGAGAAGTCAGGAGGAAGAGAATTGGTACCAAAAGTGGCAAAATAAGCACTCGGGCAAATTCGAAGTCGTGATCTGCACCGAAATGTAGTTACACCGTACAGCCCAATTGCACGTGAATCTATAATCGGCACAGTTAGAGTCGCACGTATAGCAGCGCCCAAAATGTCCAAATTATGTATTTTGTATAATTGGGTTTCCAAATTCACACATCGATTGTATATGAACCTTAGTAAATGATTAAGAGAGGTTCAAATAAGATTGGAACTCGACGAAAACGTAACGTACCTCGCCGCCTCGACGAAGGGAATTCGTTAGGTGTAAATAAATGCTAGTTGTGGAGTGCGTTAAGTATATGTTATACGTAGGCGATTAATATGTTCACCGTATTCGTTGAGTGTGTAGGCTAAAAGCAAAGGCGGGAAAATGTGGAATTGTGCTCAAGTTTAGTAAGCAGAAAAGGTGAGTGTTCTAAACCTATATTTTTCAAATACTAGTGTATTATTATTATAAACTGTTTTACACTGGTATTTAAATGGTTTTGATTGTAAACCATGTTTGAAAAGCAAGCAATGAGAAAAGCAAACAAGTAATGGCTTTGATTTATTCAACCATACTTTTAAAAAGCAAGCAATGGTTTTAAATTGAAAAATCATAATTCAAAGAGCAAGCAAATGGTTTTGATTTAAACCATATTTAAAGCAAACAATGGTTTTGAATTATTAAACCATGTTTCAAGCAAGCAAGCAAGCAAGCAAATGGTTTTAAATTGTAAAACCACTTTTCAAAGAGCAAGCAAGCAAGCAAGCAAAAGAATATTTGCAAAAATAGGCCTTACGCGCTAGCTAGATTTTAGTGTCACGTTAACTAAATTATGGTGATGGCGACCCAAGTCAATTCCACCATATTTACCAGAAAAGGTGGAGTGAAGTGTGCCCAGGCCCTTCAACCTAGGTGAGCGGACCTAAGTCCAGCCACCGGCACGGTTGATGCCTAGGCTTTCGTGTTCACTAGGGTACAGCTAGCAGGAAGGCCTCCAGTGGTTGATGTTTTATAAGCATGCTATACAGATTTGAAAAATCAACCACTAGCGCACGGTTGAGCCCAGGCTCCCGTGTTTGTTTTAAGCAAACGGTTGAGCACAAGCTCCCATGGTGATTTTAAGGCAAACGGTTGAGCCTAGGCTCCCGTTTTTATTTCAAAACGATCGGTTGAGCCGAGGCTCCCGTGGTGATTTTAAAGCAAACGGTTGAGTTCAGGCTCCCGTTTTATTTTACAGCAAACGGTTGAGCCTAGGCTCCCGTTTTATTTTAAAGCATGCGGTTGAGCCCAGGCTCCTGTTTTATGAAAATGTTTTGGAAATTTTTTTAAAGCAAGAGATTTGAGACAAGTTTTAGAACTTTTTAAAGCAAGAGATTTGAGAAAAGTTTTAGAAACTTTTAAAGTAAGAGGTTTATAAAAAGTTTTTATAAACTTTTAAAGCAAAGCAAGCAAGAGAATTGAGAAAAGTTTTAGAAACTTTTAAAGCAAGCAAGAAGTTATGAAAAGTTTGAGAAACTTTTAAAGCAAAGTAAGAAAGCAAGGCTTTGAAAATATTCTCGTAAAAGAGAGTTTACGCTTTGAGATGTTTTTCCAAAAGAAAATACTTTATAAAGAACACTCACTAAGCTCGCTTAGCTCATTATTTTCCTATTTTAAAACTATTTTCCAAGTACACGACTGACGCCGGAGCAGATTAGATTCTCCCGACATTTGTAACCGTGGCCGTTATTAATAATATTATGCGGAAATATTTGAATTTGTATAATGGAACATATGTATGTACATAGTGTAGTTTGTGGAAATGTGTGAGCCTGAGTCTCTTTTGTAAGGATATTGCTGGTTGCCATATTTAGGAAAGTGTAAATTTGTGCATACAGGATTTGTGGAAAAAGGAGAAAAATTTTTATACAAGGTTTAAGCAAGCAACACGGCTTCGCTTCACAGGAATTTCTAGTCATTAGAGGTAACGGCTGGGGATTTCTGTGGAGTGGCCGGCACACCCGCCTATAGTAGGGGGTGGGGGTGTGTTAGTTTGTTTCTCATCTGTGTGGTTTCTGGGGCTTCTCTATTCAGATATCTATTTATTTGATCGTCGACCAAATATTTCTTACATTATCTCTTAAAGGAAAAGTTATTTTTGCAAGAAAACAATGAGGGCATTTTTATCAAAACTAGGCCAAAAATTGATGAAGGGTCAAATTTCCAAAATTAGGTTTTCAAAAGACCTTTTAATCAAATCATCCTTTTTGAAAACTTAGAGAGCACAATTTTGGTGTTCTCTAAAAACTATTCTTGATTTCTTTGAATTTATTGTTTTTTGTGTTCTCCGTGTTTTTTAAAACAAAAAAAAAATTGGCAACCAAACTTGTTCGCTGTGTTTTCCTTTGTTCTCTTGTTTTTCAAAACAAACAACAAAGTAAAACAAACACCCTAATGTTTTATTCAGAGGATCAGCTAGAGAAAATACATTACAAAGATAATTATAGTGTTACAAACAAGAAGTGAGTAGAGAATACTTGT
Organism: Tetrastigma voinierianum; assembly: GCA_016808115.1. NCBI lineage: Eukaryota > Viridiplantae > Streptophyta > Magnoliopsida > Vitales > Vitaceae > Tetrastigma > Tetrastigma voinierianum. Next base: position 95,883 of record JAEQBH010006873.1, on the reverse strand, counting down.
GATAATGCATATTTTGGGGGTCCAGCAAACTGCAAAGTGCAGTGATCTTTTCCTTTTTAACTTTCAACAGTGTAAAACCTGAAAATATCTGCAACTACCTATTAAGCTTGGAAATGTTCGTATCGCATAGAAAGTAACAGATGTGATTTTACAGGAGTTCAGCACCCAATATTATAGAAATAAGAGGAAAATTTATGCTTACATGGTAATCATCCAAGTAGTAATCTGGATCATGCTGCAAGTGAAGTAATATTTGAATTAGTGAGACTAATGGTCAAAAAGAAATTCATGCCCCACCATAATGAATCTTACGTGACCATTCTGGATTCAGGTCATAAAATGTTCAATCGTGTCAAAGATATTCTCAATTCCACTTCCTAGTGGTATAAGCATGCTCCTGGGCTGCATCATTTTTCCTTGACTTACAATAGTGTAATAGATGTGCCGAGAAATCAAAGAGAAATCAATGCTCCATGTCGTATTTCTTTGCCACTATGAATTTTTTAGAAGGAAAAGAGTGAAACCTAGAAAAGGAAAAGCAGACTTTGAAAACACCAAACTCGAAGTAGGTTCTTGTTGTTAATATGAACCAAAGTGAAATTTAATGGAAATCAGAATCCCCATTAAGTGTATTAGATCGTTGATCAGTGATGAACCGAACCCAAGCTCCCAGCATTATGGGAGGAGCGAGCTCGCAAACTTGGATGGAGAAATGGCATGTCGATTATGTAGTCATAACGCATTCTCGCAAGTCTCTTTCCTGAATTTGAATTCGGAATGATATTCATGGTTTGAATTTTGAACTTTATCTTTGATCTCTTTCAGATTCTTTTAGGCTGCTTGATTTGGAGTGAAATGGGTCTTGACGTGGGGCTTCACATGGGATTCATATGTGAAATGTAAGCAGCTCTATGCAAAGACGAGAAAGAAGGCATAACTTACTGATATCTGGTCGTGACTTTCATGTTACTTTTTTGTTCATTTTTCCATTTTCCTTCAGAAAATTCTATGATTCTTTTCTGTGTTCATGTGTATGTTTTGATACTTAAGAAAAATAAGAGATCGCCAAAGGTGGAAGTTGGAACTGGAACTACAAATGCCTCATTGGATGAGTGGCTGCAAGTTTGAAGTTTTGCATTGTCATCATTGGCTACCTAATCATTCTACTCGCAGGTTTGTAGTTTCTTTCCTATGATTAGTATTTCTACTTTGTTATTTTGTGAGTTTTCTTCTGCTGACAAGGGGTGAGTATGATATTATTTTTGTCTTTTATTAGATACGAAGTAGGGTTTCATCATCTAAAAATTATTGGGCCGAGGATGAGACGAGAAACGACCAGCGCTCGTATCTTTGTTTTTTTCCTTCTTCACCTCTTCGTGGACTCATTGATACCCATCAGCTGTCCCTCTTCATGTAGATTTTTTCTTTCTTGAGAGTTGGTTGTCATCCATTAGTTTTAGTATTGTAGGAGCTTAGTTGTATAGATGTGAATCTTATCCAATTAGATCTAATTTGCTTTTATTTCTAAAGCAAGTCGATTTAAGTCGATCTAATTTGAATGGATTATGGTTGTGGCCCAAGGGGTCCCTCTCTGGTTTCACAATGCACCGGCCATTGGTTTCACAAGTCGCTTTTATTTCTTTCTTTCAAAAAGGAGAAAGAAAGACGATCAAGTGAAGGAGGGGGAAGAAAAAAGATTGGGGGAAAAATAGGAAAGAAAAAGATGAATCGGCCTGGGTATGGTTTTTAAACTTTTGACATCTTTTCACCTTCAATCTTTGCTGTATCTAAGCCTAGGATAAGCTGGTCTTATTTCGCCTTCGCTTTCTCCGTCCCAAGACTAGGAATAATTCGCCGCGCTTGAAATCGGGCTCAGATAAACTTTTCAGGTTATAATCCTATATTGATTTTTATGGTTTTCTCGTTCATAAATTGAAAATCGGAATATAATCGTGGGTATGAATGCTCATTATTCTCTTTTGTTTACAACTTGAAATGAGAATTTGGCTATGATATTTCTCTTTGTTGTTTTCTGCTTGTAATCTGGAACGTGGTATGGTTTTGCTGAGTCTCTTAAGTGATGATGCATGAGGGAGCAGTTTTCTTCTTATTTTTTTTATCTATTACTACCATCAACCATTTTATTAAGCACTGCCATATGTACAGTGAATTTTCCTTGATTTTCACATCATTTCCTTGCTCTTTTCCAATTATTGTGAAGTCCATCTCGTAGATTGTTATCACATATAAGCCATTTCTCACGAATCTCTCATCCAACTGTGGTGGTTTTCTATGATCTCTTGTGCAAGGAGAAAATGAAGATTACCTTTGTCTTCAATCTTTTCACACCTTCTCTCCCCTATTTGACACCTTTCTAAGATTTAGGATGAGATGATGCCAACAACGTGACTGCTTTTATGGGGGTGGGGTTGCTGGGGTTCTAAGGACTGGAAATCAAAAGGAAGTATTCTTCCGAATTTATGGCTTGTTCAGATATGGGGAAATGACTCCGGGTATTGTTATTGTTATTGTTATGCTCACCCATAGTTGATGTTTGATGCTTTCCCCCATGTATCTTCTGGAATTTGACTATCATCTATTTAGATTTTAGAGCTTTGGTTGGTATTGTATCCTGGTCTTTGGAAGTTGATTTTTTCCTTGTGTCTTGTCAAATATTATGATGTTGTTATTAGGAGAATGCTGCTGAAGGATACATTAATTGTTTCTGTTGGTGCACTTTTATTTACTCTAAATCAGTTTTTGGTTTGACATTGCATTCGTAAGAAAAAGATGGGGCGATTTGATGCGTACTAAAGTTTCATCACGATATTCACAAGGTTTCATGTATGCATCTCGATCCTCTCTTCATGGCACTATTTGGTTTATTTGAAATGCAAAATCACGACACTAAGCTTATAGGTGTAGCTCTTGAGCTAAAACAATATTACATCGCCAAGAGTCAATACTTTGTTTTCAATGCGGCCCATTTCGTTGATGTAGTTTTTCGAATATTTTGTAAATTTAGATATTTTGGTTGAATACTTTGTTTTCAATGCTATCTCACTGTTTCTTTGTCAGTCATGGGTCAATCCATCTTAAATTAATTTTAAAATAAAACAGCGTTCTCGATAAATCCAATATGTTTTTTCATCGGTCAAATATCCTCTTTTAGTTGCGGCCAAAAAAGTTCCCATCTATAGCCATCGTTTTAGTTGCGTCCAAAAAAATTGTCCCATCCATAGCCACCTTTTTAGTTTTGCCCATCTTTATTGGGTGCCCAAAAAAAATATCCTCATCCATAGCCACTTTAGTCCGCGCTCAGAAAATAACCCCATCCAGCCACCCTTTAGTTGCGGCCAAAAAATGCCCCCATCCATAGCCACCTTTTTAGTTGCAGCCAAGAACATAGCCATATCCATAGCCACCCTTTTAGTTGCGACAAAAATAGCCCCATCCATAGTCACCCTTATAGTTGCGGACAAATAAAAGATTATCATCTCTCATGGTTGATAAACCATTTTTTAGTTGCGGCCATAAATGTCCCCATCATTAGTCACCCTTTTAGTTGTGGTTAGGAAACAGCCCCATCTATAGACATCCTTTTAGTTGTGGCTAGCAAATAACCCCATCCATAGTCATATCTTTTAGTTGAGGCCAGAAATTCCTCCATCCATAGGCCAAAACCACCTTTAGTAGTGTGCCAAGACTAAAATTGTAACTATAACTTCTTTTAGTTATGTTCTCTATATCACGCCTAGTTGCAAACTCCATTTTCTTCAGATCTATATCATATGGTCAAGACTTCGTCTTACTTTGTCAGGGTCAAGTGACCCAACTAAAAGCCTACTCTTGTAATGAAAAATGGAGACCTGTTTTCTATATGGGACTTTGATGGTAGAATAGCTTATGCGCACATCAAGCCAAAGCAATGTATGATTTCGACATCAAACATTACATAGGTGTCGGGAGGCTACAAGAAGGTGTACAGAGTGCAGCCGCCTTCTCAGTAAGACAAGAGCTCAAGAAACTTCACAGACAGAAAGTAATGACCCCACTTGAAAAAGCTTTCATACTGAGGCACAAATTCTGATCAATCACAATCGCAAGTGACGCACGTGAAGACTTTGTGCCTTATATTCAAAAAAAAAAAGGTTGTGTCGATGCCCGTCCCGTAAGATTCTCCGCTATCCCTTAGACGGCAAAAAACGCTATCTTATCATTATAAAAGCCGCATATTTATTATGCAATGAATAAACTAATTAGATAGAATTAAAGATGGTGTGCTTCATTGAAATGGCAGTAACCATCACTATGCTAATATTTGTGACTACCGTGGCCTTTGAGCTCAAATCCGCTAATCCATAGGCTTAGTGCCCACGCAAGCCCAGTGCCTGGCCCACCATATGAAGCGGCCCAAAGCAGCCTATTATATTAAAACCACACGGGAACCAACCAGAAGGTACAGTCTTAGAACCCGTCTGGGGTCCCGAGTCCCCCAGTCAGCCGTCCTACCGCACATGGGAGGTCAATAAAAAATAAATATGTTAAGGAGAAAATTACGCATAGGATATTTATCCACAGATCTCTCAGTATCCAAATTCTATACGCCTCAAATGCCTTAATCCTTAACAAGGGAGAATTGGTCTTTGATAAGGAAAGAGATATTTTATTTCCAAAATCATGAGATTATCTTTCCAAAAATCAAGGAGAATTGGTCTTTGGCAAGGAAAGAGAGATCTTATCACCAAAATCATGAGATTATCTTTCCTAAAATCAAGGACAAATTCGAGTATAAAACACGAATTCCCCACCAAGGGAAAGGTATGCAATCATAACTGTCAAACTTTTTTCTTCTTCTGCATCCTTTTGCTGACTTAAGCATCGGAGAGACGGTTGGTACACCGCCGTCGGACCCCTTTTTTTGCAGGTTATCATCATGCCGATGATGTCATGGAAGCCAGACGAACCAGGTACCGACAATTGGCACCGTTTAGGGGAATCGAATAAAAAGTCTCATCGACGATGTGCACGAGCTTGGCTCCAACGATTTTCTAATATCCCTTCGCCACCAGTAGCTCCGACGGTTCCCCTCCCCACATTTGATTCATCTGACATAGTTGCAATGTCAAGCAATCCCGTGATTCAGTCACCCGAAGACTAATTTCTTCATTGGCGTCAAGACATGGAAATGAAGTAGGAGGAACAAGAAAGGCAGATGAGGGAATTGCAGGATCGCGTTGAGCACCTGTAGCGTGAAAACGATCGTGTGCGGGCCCATGTAGAAAAAACGCACAGCCTTGGCGAAGGAGATGCGCAAGATAGCGAGCGCTGTGAAGCACCCGACTATTAGCTGCTTATAAAGGAAAGAAGCCCATCATCCCTGACGATGTAGATATCTCGGAAGACGATGTCGTCCTTAGGCAAATTACTAAAACCTCTCCCCGACAAAGAGCACAGACAAATTTACGTCGACACTCGTGACGTGACCGCATTCAGCAACACCGATAATGGCCTACTCTATCGAGTAAGGAGAGAAACAAGCCGAGGGCATAGCAAGCCAAACGCAGCGCTCGAAAATTTGTATGCCTTATCCACGGGCGTGGTGCCGATCGTTTCGTCATTATATCCCACCTTCGGTATAGGACCAACGCCCTACATGCCGCTTGTAGCAATGATTCGAAGTCTCGACGACATGCCTCTCCACCCTGGGGCAACATAGCTCGACCATGAGCGCCCGCGGTTTGTCATTCCAACTTTCACTATGTTTGATTAGCTCTACAAACCCATAAGGATCATGATGCTCCATTATAACTAGGCAATGACTTTGAATGCCAACAATGACTTCTACTGTGCAAAGTTTTCCAAGCTAGCCTATGCGGCCCTACACTAGCCTGGTCTCATAAGTTCCCTCGAAGCTCAATAAACACGTTTAACGAACTTTGGGGAGTATTCATCTTGCAACACCTGTGCTCAATACGTCAAAAAAGGAACATTAGTTCCTTACAAAATATTCTGAAACATGAAGACGAGTCCATATGGGATTTTACGAGGAGGTTCAGGCAAGCCGTCCAATAAATGGAATTTTACAGCATGGATGCATTCCTTCATAACTTCAAGAGAAGCTTCAGGCCATTGACTCCCTTCTTCCATTTGCTATCTCTAAACCCACCGCAACAATGGAAGAGTTATATAAGCAGGCAGATAGGTATTCAACCCTGGAGGACAATATCCGGAAAGTAAGAACTCAGATGGTCGTGATCACAAACCAACAAATGAGAAAGATAAGCCAAGCAGTGAGCAGCTTCATCCAAGGAAGGTCAGGACGGAAACTGGAAGCGACCTTGAGACCAATCTCATAAAAGAAAAAGAGCCTTCGCAATTCACTCCCTTGAATATCTCGTACTAAAGGTTGTTGCCCCTCATTTGCGACTTGCTAGATTTCAAGTGGCCTGCACCCATCCGGATGGATTCTGCTCAGAGAAACAAATCCTTGTGATGCAACTATCATAAGGACCATGGACACAAAACCGATCAGCGCTAAAGTCTAAAGTTCCTAGTAGAAAATCTTATCAAGGTAGGAGACCTTAGGAGATACCTCCAGGAAGTTTATCAGGAGGTGGAGCCAAGGTAGCCCGTAGGGAGAATTATAGCCAATCCGACGACTCCATCAGAGCCAAGACCAACCATAAATTATATACTAGGGTGAATGTCGTCCACACAAAAAGTAGGCAGGGAGAAGTTGAGCCAATAGATGGCCCCATATCCTTTCATCCAGTTAACCCGAATAGGGTCATTCTGCCTTACTACAATGCCCTAGTACTCACCCTTCAGATAATGGTTTCATGCGTGCATTAGCAATCGTGGATCCGTGCAAAGGTCGCAAACTTACTCCAACTCCCAGCCTTCACATAGATGAAGCTTTCCTTTGACATGCTAAATTCATCTGGGCGAATCCTCTCTGACTTCAATGGAGCAACTATGATGATGCTAGGAGATGTCACAGTCCCTGTGAAAGTCAGGCCAGTCACTCAGCGGGTTTTGTTCTCAATTGTTGAAGACTTGGGGCCTTATAATGCCACAGTGGGCCAAACTTGGCTGCACTCCATGAAGGCAGTTTCGTCCACTTACCACCAAATGGTGAGCTATTTGATAACCATAGGGCAGGTCAACCTTTTGAGCAGCTAGCTAGCTGTTAGGCAATGCTATCAATTAACCCTGCACGAGCAAAGAGGGAAGCGCGATTCCGAGCAACGTCCCTTGCATGGTCTTATACCCGCATAGCAATCACAGTATGCCACCCAAATCAGGGCGGAAGAAAAGGACCAACTAGTTGTGGATCCACTGGAAGAAGTAGAGTTGGACGGGCCATATAAATTTACCTACTTCAGCTCCCTTCTGTCTAATGAAGAAAAAACACAATTATGATTCACATTGTTCAGTAACATTAATGTATTCGCCTAGAAACACTCATATATGGTTGGGATAAGTCTAGCAGTGGTTTCTCACAAACTGAACGTATTCCCCACTGCCAAGCCGGTAAGGCAAAGGGTGAGACGGTTCCACCTAGACCGACATCAGATCATTCGCATTAAGTAGACAATCTTCTAAAGAGGTTTTATAAGTGGAGGTGAAGCATTCAATGGTCACAACGTGGGCGGCCGCACCAAAAAAAGGGCAGTGACGCCAGATGTAGAGCATAATAATCTTAATGAAGCATGTCCTATGATAGCTCTTGCCAATGACATAGATCAAATTGTGGATGCAATAAATGCGGCATGCCATTCTATCGTTTGATGCCTTCCTCCGTGATACCATCGATTCCTATGCACCCAGCTAACACAAAGAAACAAATTTCTTCATCACGCCCCACGGATTGTACCAAGTACAAAGATAATGTCCTTTTATCTGAAAAACGCAAGGGCAACTTATCAAAGAATGGTAACCAGGATATTCCAACCCCTGATAGGTAAATCCATCGAGGTTTATATCGATGATATACTTGTAAAATCCAAAGAAAGCCCCTAATTACTACGTGCAGCATTTACAAGAAACTCTGAGTTGTCATAAGACACAACACAGAAATTAAACCCTTTGAAATGTGTATTCGGAATCAACTCGGGCTAATTCCTGGGTTTTATGGTAACACAGAGGGGAATAGAGGCTAATCCCATCCAACTCAAAGCCATAATGGATTCCTAGACCCCCACTTCTAGAAAAGGGGTACAACAACTAATTGGTCAGCTGGTGGCCCTAGGGAGGTTCCTATCTCACTTCACAAATCGTTTGAAGCCATTATTTATCACCCTAAAGGGATCCTAATAGGCCGACTAGAATCAAGAATGCGACCAGGCTCTTACATCAATCAAGCAATATCTCACTGAACCACCCGTTCTTGTTAGCCCTAAAGCCGAGGACATACTTTATATTTACTTGGTAGTCTATGAAACCTCGATGAGTGCAGTATTGTTAAAAGAAAATGAAAACTGGAAGCAGAGACCCATATTCTTTGTAAGCAAGTCCCTATCCGAGGTAGAAACTCAGTATACCTGTCTCGAGTAGGCTGCACTTGCACTTCAAGTAGATGCTAAAAATCTTCGTCTCTACTTCCAGGTGCACCCTATCATTGTACTCACCAACCTCCCTCTAAGGAGCACTATACATAAGCCCGATCTGTCGGGCGGATGGCTTGGTGGGCGGTTGAGCTGAGTGAGTTCGGTATTCAATATAAACCTCATCTGGCAGTGAAGGGGCAAGTACTAGCTGAGTTTTTAGCAGAGGTTCCTAAGCAAGAAACGAAGTCAAACAGCTCTGGCTGCTGGGCCCTGAATGTGGATAGCGTTTCGTGACAGACAAGAGCCGGACTGGGGCTACAACTTGAAACCTCGACTAGGGAACTAATAGAACAGGCCATACGTTTGGATTTCCTCGCTTCCAACAACAAGGCAAAGTATGAAGCAATAATAGCCAGGCTCAACCTCAGAATCTCCGTATCCTTAGAAAAAATCATTATAAGAAGTGAGTCCTTAATCAGCGGTGGGGCAGTAAACGCGAATAAGAGACAAGAGACCAGCACATGACCAAGTATGTAAGTCTAGTCAACCTACAGTTGGGAAACTTTGTAGCTTGAAGGTTGGAGCATGTCCCGAGAAATTCTAATGGAAAGGCAGACGTTTTGGAAGCCGTAGCCATGTCCCTACCCATAAAAGAAACAGTGCTCCTACCCGTGTACTACCAACCAGAGCCATTGATCACTACCAACCGAGTGAATGAAATAAACAAAACAGGTCCTTCTTAGATGACTCCAATAGCCCGCTTTTTAAGTTTGGGGAAACTACCAGATAACAGAGCTAAAGCCCACAAGATCTAGGTCTAGGCAGCTCGGTTCTCCCTTGTTAACGGTCAGCTATATAAGCGGTCCCTAAGCAGGCCTTATCTTCAATGCCTCACTTACCAACAGGGACAGTACATATTAGTAGAACTCCAAAATTGGATATGCGAAAATCATCCAGGCGGTAAGACGTTGATGCATAGAGCTCATACCCAAGGCTACTATTGGTCAATTTCATACGTAGGATGCTGCGAATTGCGGTTAGAATAGCTGCATCTACGCCAACGACAGGCCCCCGTCTCAAAGCTCACGGCCTAAAATTTAACAACCATAATGATCCCTTAGCCCTTTTCTCAGTGGGGGTATTGACATAGTTGGGCCACTGCCTACCACCTCAACTCAGAAAAAGTTGTTATTTGTTGCCATCACTACTTCAACAAATGGATAGAGGCCCAAGCCTTCGTATCCATCAAAGACAAAGAGGCCATTCAGTTTATATGGAAGAACATAGTATGCGGGTTTAGAATACCCTAATCAATTGAAACAAACAATGGGTTACAATTTGATAGCCAAGTATATACGAACTTTTGCCGTGAGTTGAAAATAAAAAACCTATACTTGACCCCGCGGTAGTCGCAAAGAACCAACCAAGTAGAAGTGTCTAATAAAACACTCTTATCAGCTCTCAAAAAACGCCTACACTCAACCAAAGGAAATTGGGTAGAAGAACTACCATGAGTATTATGGCCTACGTGAACAACCAAAATTTAAGCCAATGAGGGAATCATCGCTTGCCCTCACATACGGGACGGAGGCTATCATCCCCATATAACCTGATGCTCACCTATCTCGTGACAAAAATTCCCGAGGGGAAGCAAATGACAAAGTCAGAACTAAAGACCTAGACAACAGATAAACTTCGAAGCTGGCTATTCGTGATAGCATCATACCAGCAAGAGGCTAGAAAACTTGCACACCGGATGCAAGCCGAAAGTACATTCAAAGTCGGGAGTTACCTTAAGAAGGGTCTTTAAAAACAAGGCCAACCCAGCAAACGGGAAGTTCTAGGATAACTGGGAAGGACCATACACGTGTGTGGTTCGAAAGTAGGCAATCAGTCTTATAAAGGCCGAGGCAAACCGTGACGACTATTGTTCTGTGATGTGAACGCCAGCGCATCTTTAAGTATTATCGCAGTGTACTTTGAGGAGATTCATCAATAAAAGATTATCTCACACTTCCTCTTAAAATTTACAATTGCTTTTTTCTGTCTCTCAGATGGTCATGTCCCACCGCACAAAAAGGTCCAAAAATGGTTGATGTCCTGCTGGCATATTAAAAGTCCAAACATGGTTGATGTTCTGCTGGCACAAAAAAAGTCCAGACATGGTTGATGTCCTGCTGGCACAAAAAAGTCAAGACATGGTTGATGTCCTGCTGGCACAAAAAGGTCCAAACGTGGTTGATGTTCTGTTGGCACATTAAAAGTCCAAAAAAGGTTGATGTCCTACTAGCATAAAAAAGTCCAGACATGGTGGATGTCCTGCTAGCACATAAAAAATTCTAGACATGGTTAATGTCCTAATAGCGTATAAAAGTCCAGATTTGGTTGTTGCCCTACTAGCACCTAGAGAAAGTCCAGCCATGGTTATTGCTCTGCTAGCATTTTCAAAAAAAAAGGAAAATGGGAGCCCAGGCATAACTATTATCATGTAAGGATTTTTATCAAAACATGACTCATTAAAATGCGCTAAAGAGTGCCATGACATAAGGAATAATGTGCATTATGGCTGTGAGAATGGCCCTTATAGAAATCTCCTAAAAACTAACCAATATAAAGGAAATAATACCCCGTCCTCCAAGGACGATGCCCTCCACCGGATCCTTCGCCGTTTTGACCAGGCGTACTTCCACATCCTTGGCCTCGATGGGTACTAAGGCTGGGGGCACCTGCATTTGTAAAAAACTGAGGAATGAGTTGGCGCAGTCCGCATGCCATCCGTAATCCTAGCGGCCACTCACTGATGCCATGTTCAACACACACAACATTCGTAGCCATGTTTAAAATTTGCTCTAGGGCTTTGTGGTAGTCTTCCACCATGGCTTCCTTGTCCTTACCTGCCTGGGAATGAAGAGCAGACACCTCATCTCTGGATGCCTTGAGCTCTAGTAAGAGCGACGTTCACTCAACTGTCAGACGGGCAACCTCAACCTCCATCCTACGCCTGTCTTCCTTGGCAGCCAGCAAGGCATCTCCGACCCTAGTCAGATCATCCTCTACCCTTGCTTTGGCCTCGCCCGTTGCTACGGCTACCACACGAGCCACCTTAGCCTCCTGTTTGGTCTCATCCCTTTCTTTCTCTACTCATTCAATCTTCTCCACACCGGCTTTGGCTTCTTGCTTCCAACGTTGAGACTTAGATTCCACTTTGTCCAAAGAAGTGTCCAAGGCCTGATGCATGGAAACAACTGATTGGGCGTGAAGCCGCAATCTCTCGGCGTCATCTAGCCAGGACTGAAATTCCCTATGCTGGTGAGCCATATTCCGAATGGCCGTCATAACATGTAAAAAAGAAGTTAGAACAAAACTACTAAATAGAAATAGTAATCAAGTAAAGCATCACATACCAGTTCAGCTAATCGGTGAAAATCATGGTTGCAGATGAACATTCGGTCCTCAGCCATTGACTAGAAAGGCTCCTTATTCATATAGACGGGGAATGGGATGGAATACTACTCTACACGAGCCGCCACTAGTACTCGGAAATAATTAGGATAGAGGTCACGAATATGTGTAACCAAAGGCTCCGCCTGATTAAAGAGGCTTCAACGGTGAATGATCTCCCACACACCCTTTAGATCAGGGGCAACCATGCCCACCGAGGGGGGTGAACTTCATAGAGGAACGATGTGCTCAAGAACACCGGTCAGCGGTCTTCTCCCCGCTTAGATACGGCATTCTAGGCCTGGGTGGGGGTAACGGGGCAGCAGCTACCCTTGAGGGGGACCCTCGCCAATTTCGTCAACATTAGGACCCCAAATAGGGATCCCCTCCTCCAAAGGCACACTGACCCCGTTGGGGGCGCCCTCCAAAACCGATTGATCATTGGTAGCTTGGTCGGGGGAGTCCACTGGAATTATTGCCCAGTTCTTTTAGGCCTCTTCATATATCGAAGATCGCCTTGGACATCTTTATCGTAAAATGTGGGTGGATAGACCATCTCCGAGTTCACAACCAAGCCGTGATTCGTGCAAGAAAACCCGCCAGAAGTATAAACATCTCATTTTCCTCTGCAAACTCATTGGCAAGTATGCTCGCCCAATCCACAAAGCCTTCCAACTCGCTGGTCGGGTTACTTTTAGGGTTTATCGAGAGCCCTTTCCTATCTTGTTCCTTCTTTAAGGCCGGGGAAAGCCGACTCTGGGGGCTAGGTGACTCCTGCTGCACCTCAAGGCCCCCAGGTAGCCCCCCGCTTGGTCTTCCTGAGGCAAAGCACCGCCCTCGGCAGCTAACCGGGGCCGGGACTTACAAAGTCAACAAGAACAAAGGGCTCTCTCTCAATGAGCTCGAGGGCGCCGAGCGAGGAACGACGAGGATGATGTAAGGGAAGTCGCTGTGGGCCAATTCTTATAAGTTTCGCCGCTGACATAAGCTCACAAGGATCGTGCTCTTATGTTATTCTGTGAGTTGTTCTATGTTCTCAGCGCCCTTCTTTATCCAATTGACTAGCCAACATCGCCTACGCTTACCTGGAGAGCATCAGGAAAACAAATGTGTGTTAAAAACACAAATCATCTAGCAGAACATGATTTGCAACCAAACTAAGACCAACCTAAGAACGTGAGAGATTTATTCCACAACAAAATGGGGCTTCCAGAGCCGAGCCGCCTGCATCTAATTGTAATTTCAACCGTGACAACCACTTTTCGCCTCTATCTTAGGGGAATCGAGGAACCCGGTTACAAATTATAGCCAAGGATTGTGGGCCGACATGGACAACCGGCCCCCGATCCGTAGCTTCAATGTATAGACAAAACATATCTCTGCCAATGAAATATCCATCTAGTAGAGAAAGTTGAGCATGCTACAACCCATTAAAATTTGAAAAACATTCGGATGAATAAGTGTGGGAGGAGCCCGGATGACATGTAAGAACTGCTTCACCAAAGATGAAACTAGGAAACAAAGCCTAGCTGCGAGCTACTCCCGGGTGAAGTAGATAACCTATCCACATCTCTTACAATAGAACAAGTCGACCCATCCAACAACTCTAAGCTAATGCCATCAGGGACTCGACAGAACGACCTCACTTCCTCCATAGACATAGAGGCCAAAATGCTGCTCATAGTAGGCAACTCATGGCTGGACCCCTTCCTGCGCCTAATCTAACTGGTGGAAGTCTCCTCTTGACCTCTCATCCTTCTACAAGCAAATAAAGAACGAGGATCAACTCGAAGATCTCTTGGAAAAAAGATAAGCAAGACTAACACCTTAGACTGAGGAGCCTTAAAACCACTGACGCACCCAGAATGGGTATTACCCCAAACATCAAGGTGATAGTTCCATCGCGACCTTACTACGATTGAAAAGCACGCATTCAAAACAATCCTTAAAAACGAAATCAAAAGTAAAAACCCACCAGGAGATTGAGAATGGTCTGAAATCTTCAGCGGCTCCTTCACCAAAACCTTCAGGAGGGTTGCAGACGCTCGAAGGATTCTTGAGCGAAAAGTCTTGGGCAAAAAGTTTTTGAATAGCGACAAAGAAAATAATGCCTGCACCCTTATCCCTATATAGGGTAAGGTGAGAACAGGTGCATTAAATGCATCGACAGCAAATGACAATATCAAAGAGATCGTATTTCTTTCCCGCTACCGATATTTATAACATGTTTCATCTTCCAAGACATCTAAGCACTCAGCCCTTTGGATCGACCGACCGCTAAAGCCCAAAGATTTATGGGCCTAAGTCCGTCTAGATGCTAGGCTTTGCGATTTGCCTTAAGACTCGCCCAAGCCCATTAAATTCCATGCGAATGCAATGTGAAAACCCTAGCCGAAGTACATAGGAAAAAGATAGAAAGATAGAAAGATAGAAAGTTTGGTGCACAAGTATGCCCAGAAACCAAATCTTATTAAAGTGCGCTAATAAGCATCAGTGGTTACCAAAAAAAAAAAAAAAAAAAAAAACAAAACAAAAACAAATGCGTCCAAACTACCATGATAGACCCATTACAAATACGTCCATGGAACCATGCCAGACTGATTGTCGAAAGAAAAAAAAACGAAGAAAAAGAAGAATCTAAGATGCTTCTTTAAAGGCTCTCCAGAGACGCTTTGATTGATGCCTCTCCAGAGACACTTTGCTCGAAGGCTCTCCTTCTCTCAACCATACGCCTTGATCGCTGCAACTCTAGAGGGCGCCAGAATAGGGGGGCACCTAGCCCTAGCCTATAGACCTGTAAAGGTGATGTTGGCATAGTTAGGCCTCCCCTATAGGGCACCTGATAGGTCAACACAGACATCATCTTCAAACACACAATATCCATTAACAACGAATAGCTGTAGAGACTTCTGAAAGCCTCCCTCTATAACTTCACCTTCGTCAGCCTATAGACGTGGGTGGGGAAAGAAATCACAATAGTGAAGAGAGGCTTTGTGTAACAAAAAAGGAATCCATTGCAACTTCATAAACTTCGGAGGTTCAACCCCATATATATATAGGTGGAACCTCAGAAGACGCATTGAATACACTATCGGGACATCACATGTCATTGACGCATTGGAACATATGCGCATTAATAATCTATAATTCTCCAAACTTGGGGTCCCAAAACATAGTACTTTTCACTAACTAGGAGGGCATGATCCTCCAATCGAAGAAAAATGGGGGCATTGTGTGTATCAGCCTTTGGGCCTAGACCCGCAAATCAATAGGCCTTAGGGTCTAAATTGAGCCCATGGTCTGCCCGCTTTGATATGAAGCTACCTTGCTGTAGCCCATTATATTAAAACCATGGAAACCAAATCGCACGGTACAATCTTAACCCATATGGGGTCCCAAGTTCCTACCGTCGTCCTAAGACATGGGAAAAGTTAAAAATAAATATGTTGAGAGAAAATACGCATGTGATACTTATCCACGCATCTCCCAAGATCCAAATCTGATATGCCTCAAATACCTTAATCCTTAACAAGGAGAATCAGTTCGATAAAGAAAGAAAGATTTCCAAATCGCTTAGATTATCTTCCAAAATTAAGGAGAATTAGCGTCTTTGGCAAGGGAAAGAGAGATCTTATCACCAAAATCATGAGATGATCTTTCCTAAAATCAAGGACAAATTCAAGTATAAAACACGAATTCCCCATAGAGGGAAAGGTATGCAATCCTAACTGTCGAACTTCCTCCTTCTTCTCCATTCTTTTGCTGACTTAAGCATCGGAGAGGCGACTGGCACACCATTGCCGAACCCCTTTTTTTGCAGGTTATCATCACGCCGTCGATGCCCTGAGGCCGATGAACTGTGCAATCGACAATATTCTCTCGCTGTCTATGCACATCATCACCATCATTATCAATTGATGAGGGAAGGCTCTACGCAGCAATCGTTGGTGGATTCTACTTCCTCATTGCACCCTACCAGTGGGTTGCAATAAGGCCTAAGCGCCAACAAATCAACATTATCGGAGCAAACAAAGAATTGGGCAAGCTTAACAAATTGAAGTTTTCCTCATTTCCTAAACTGGTTGTGCTGCTCCTTTCTAGATGTGGACTCAGTGGTAGCATCCCACACTAAATAAGTACTCTTACTAACCTCACTTACATTGGTCTCTCTTTAAACGATCTTACTGTGAGTTACCTCTTTCCCGCTAACCTCACTCAATCGAGTATTTCTCCCTTTATTCCAATCGACTACATTGTTCGGGCTTCTTCCCGGCAAATCAGAAAATGAAGAATCGATTTCCTGATCTTAAAAATAACCATCATAAGGGTGTCGCCCCTTCTCCCTCTAGGACACGAACCAAACTGGAAACCTTTATCTTGATGGTAATCAAATCAATGGCTCCATCCTTTTTGAAATAGGGCATTTAGAGAATCTGTGTCTAATACTCCAGAATAATAATAACCTTACTAGTGCCATCCCTTCTTCATTTGGGCAATCTAACCAATTTAACTTCACTTAGGAAGGAACCAAATCAGTGGTTTTATCCCTCCTGAAATTGAGAAAAATGAAGAGCCTGCTCAGTTTGCAAATGAGTTATAATCACCTTAGTGGTGTCATCCCTTCTTCCTTGGGCAATTGAACTAATTTAACTTATCTTAGCCTTGAAAGTAACCACATCAGTGGTTTTATCCCTCATAAAATTGGGAAAATAAAGAGCTTAATCATTTTGGAATTGAGTTATAATCACCTTAGTAGTGTCATCCCCTCTTCACTAGGCAATCTAATTGATTTAATTTATCTTAGCCTTGGAAAAAACCACATCAGTCGGTTTATCCCTCTCGAAATTGGGAAAATGAAGATCTGGATGCGCTTGGCATTGAGTTATAACCACCTTAATGGTGTCATCCCTTCATTCGTAGGCAATCTCACCCATCTCACTTCTCTTAGTACTCTCCAAGGTAATCAAATCAGTGGTTTTATCCCCACAGAAATAGAGAATTTGGAGAAACTATTTACTGTGGACATGAGAAATAACTTATTAAGTGGATAGATACCTTTCCATTTGGGAAATTTAAAACAATTAGGATACTTTAATCTATCCTACAATAATCTCTTCGACACCATTCCTCTTTCTATTTGGACATCAATTGATTTATCACATAATCAATTTGAGACTCAGTCTAGAGCATCATCGAAGCCATTAGACTATAACAAAGGTTCATGCAATGAGATCAAAGGTTTGTCATGTTGCAAGAAAAGGAATCATGCTCATCATTGTTGTTTCCATATCTGTAACCTTGTTGCTTTTGGCTGTAGTCCTAGGGTTTCTCTTCCATAAATGAAGAATCAACAAAAATCAATCAGTTGAGACAACAAAGGTGAAAAATGGAGATCTCTTTTCCCTATAAGATTATGATGGTGTGATTCCTTACCAAGACATCATCCGAGCAACTGAGGATTTTGACATTAGATACTGCATAGGTACCGGAGGCTATGGCAGCGTTTACAGAGCACAACTGCTTTCTGGCTAGGTAGTTGCCTTGAAAAAACTTCATGGATGGGAAAGCGAGGATCCAGCCTACTTAAAAAGCTTTGAAAAAGAAGTCCAAATGCTATCAACAATACAACATCACAACATTCCTAAACTCAAGTATTTCTGTCACAGAATAAATGCATGTTTCTGGTTTACAAATAGATGGAACAAGGAAGCTTGTTTTGTATGTTGAGGGATGATGTTGAGGCTGTGGAATTGGATTGGGTTAAAAGGGTGAACATTGTTAAAGGCATTGCTAATGCTTTATCCTATATGTATCATGATTGCGGCTTGCTTATCATTCATTGAGACATATCAAGTAACAACATTCTTTTGGACTCTAAGTTTGAAGCTTTTGTATCAGATTTCGGCACTGCAAGATTGTTAGATCTCAATTCACTAATCAAACCCTTCTTGCAAACACTTATGGCTATATTGCACCAGGTAAACTAGACTATAACTTTCATTAGTCTTTCCCCTTGATTATTCTACAAATAATTTACAAATTTTTATTTTTTCAATTGTTATAAAGCTTTCTCTCTATATGGTTTTTGAAAATGTTTGTGGTAATATTTCTTTCAATTCTAACAAATATTCATTTTTGCATATATTGCAGAGCTTACATACTCATGGTTGTGATCTAAGGACATGTTTGATAAAGCCAGATTGTCACATGAGATAAATTAATATATACATCCAAAGAGATTCTGTCAACTCACATCATCTTTTTACTCAACTCAAAACATGCAATACTAATGATATTAGATTCACATCATCTCCCTAAATGTTCATACTGAGTTGCCAATGACTTTAATATAGCATCTTCTGTCCCAAATGTCTCATCAGATCCAGACAATCATCCATTCATGTACCAAGATCTTTGGAGATCATGACTGAATAATCATCACTAAAATCATTTGAAAGTATAATACTTTGGTAATGAAAATGTGAAAATTATTTAAAACGATGTGAGTTTAAATGTAAATTGGAAAGAATATTTTTCCTTTTTTTTTGCTTTTTCAAAATTCTGATGATATATGACGTTTCTTTCGTGATTAATAACTCAAAGATATTCCATTTATTTTTTAAGTGATAAAAAATTTATGTGATGAAAGGAGTTATACAAGATTCATATATAATGATTTAGTGAGATTTTTAATTCTAACATTGTCCTTATTTTTCCTTATAACTAATATCAAAATTTGACATCTATTTCATAGTTTTTCATATCTAAAAGAGCTTAATAGTTTATAAACATTTCTAGCACTAAACATTCATCATTTCGTAGGACGCTAAATTATCTTCTCCTTTTAACAATTAATCTAATTAGTAATATTTATGAAAAAGTATGTTTCTATGAATTTACATATAACTTTTATTTGAAGTAAGAAGATAACAAATTTATTATCTTACTTTTAAATAATATTTTATCTATTATTTTTTGGGATAGAAATGAAATTATTTGATTATGTATGTATGTATAAGAGGACCACTTATTAAAAACATGAGCGGGAATGTAGAAATACTAGGATGACATTCAAACACCAAAGCACATATATGCGATGCACATATGAAATTACATAATATTTTACAATTGTTTTCACTATATATTCACCAATCCATGCAAATTTTGAAACATATAACCACTAAGAAACATAAAATTTCATATTTTCCTATGCTAGAAAAAATAGTAAAGTGTCAATATTCATGCTATAATTATCCTTGACTTTACATAAATTTAGACATTATATTTACTTGGTTTACATAAAATGTTCTTGACTCTTTATAAAAATTACATTTTTATTCCATTCTCTAAATTATTTTCATAACAGTGACACACTTAGTAAAATATGAAAATATTTAAGTTGAATTATTTTGATCATCTATCCCTTTAGGGTAACCTTGACGATGGCACATTTTTTAAATTCTATTGACTCTTCCAAGTCTTCTTATTGGTCTTTTGGTATAAATATGGTGTAGCTTGGAAAATTCTATCCATCTATAATGAAAAGCCTACCCAACATGGAATATGGGGGGAAATTGTTTTATGGATTTGATGCTTCTGGAAATTATGCCTAGTTCCTAATTTTCTATACTCATATACTGGTTCATCATTTTTTCAAATAACTCTTCTAAGTCTTTTTATTGGTCTTTTGGTATAAATATGATGTAACTTGAAAAATTTTATCCATCTTTGAGCAATAGTAAATTATTTGATGGCAAAGCCTACACAAGGAATATGGGTTGAAGTTGCTTAATGGATTTTAATGCCTTTGAAAAGTATGCTCAGATTCCTAATTTGTTATGTTCATATATTGGTTATCGTTCTTTAAATTAAGTTGACTCCTCTAAGTCTTCTTATTGTTATTTTGACATAAATATGGGCATAACTTTGAAAATTTTATCCATCTTTGAGAAACATTAAATTATTTGATGGCAAATTCTACTAAATTTGGAATATTGGATGAAGTTGTTTAATGGATTTTTGTACTCTTGGAAAGTATGCCCTGACCTAATTTGTTATGTTCACATGTTGGAATTGTCACTCTTTAAATTAAGTCTACCTTTCTAAGTCTTCATCGTCTGGCATAACATAGTGTAGCTTGAAAATTTCTATCAATCGTTGATCTTACGTCAAATTTTTTGTTAGGAAAGCCATTTCAATGTGGAATATGGCCTGAAGTTGTTTAATGGATTTCAACGCTCTTGGAAATTATATCCTAATTCCTAATTTGCTATGTTCATATGTTGGTTATCATTCCTTAAATTAAACTGGCATTTCTAAGTCTTCTTATTGGTCTTTTGGCATAAATATGGTGTTGCTTGAAAATTTCTATCCATCTGTAATAAATATTAAATTATTTGATGGAAAAGCCTACCCAGCGTGGAATATGAGTTGAAGCTAATGAATGATTTGACTTATGCTACAAGTTATGCCTTAGTTCCGAGTTTGTTAGCCTTTCGAGGGCCCAAGCAAGTGGAAAATGGGTAGGATGGGTACACGGGAGAACCATGATTAAATCTGTAAGAACAAGTATTATAACGATATGAAAAAGAATAAAAGTGAAAAACAAAAAAAAAGTTTTGAGTTTGTTATATTCATGTGTTGACTTGTTCAAGATGCATCTCATTTTCTGGAAAGCAACATCAAATCAAAGAGGAAAATAGCACCATACTCCCATAAGATTAAATATGTTTGTTTTTATTGTTCAATAAATAATAATTATTAATTGTCAATGAGAGACTGAGCCAAGTGGTTAAGAACTAGGTGGGCATAGGAAGGATGGGGTTCCAGTTTGAGTCGCACAGTAGGTAATTGTGAGAAACATAATATTACGATGTAATGAAAAATGAATCTATAGATGTAAAAAAAAAAGTGAATAATTAATTAATCAAAGACCCATATTAGGAGAATCTCATGTGTATTAAAAATGTATATTTGATTTTAAAAAATGTATATTTAATTTGAAAAGGGATTACTAGATTTAGAAAGAAAAAGATGTTTGAAATGTATAAAGTTACATACAACCAAGCTCTCAAGGTGTAATTATAATTATACTACATAAGGTAAACTAAATTATAATCTTTATTTAGTTTTTTATTGCTTACTCTATAAACAATTCACAAACCATTAATGTTTCCAATTATCACACCCTCTATTAAAAAGAACGAACCAAGGGTTAAAGATATGAGATATTCTATTTGAAGAGAAGATATTACAATAATTGAAAATATTACAATAATTCATCGGGGCATATCAACCAACAATAATCTTTTGGATTCAATCTTTGAAGTTGTTGTATCCACTTTGGCCTCAAGACTACTAAATCCAATTTTCTTCTTGACCAACCCCGTTGCAAGCACTTATGGTTATATTGCACTAGGAAAAACAGCTTGGTTTGGTTTTTCACACAATGAAAAATGTTTCGGCTTTTAGCAGGAGGATTTAGTATAGGCTCAGTAGGGGCTCCTACCCCCACTGAAACTTTTTTTTTTTGAAAAAAAAAATTCCCTTTAAACCCAAGGAGCTTGGAACCTGAGAACAAAGTTATGCTCCCACTAAAAATGCATCAACCCTTCACCATTGGGCTATACCCTTTACTTATTAATCCTTGCCAAACTTATGCAACTTAAATATGCCACCATTGAAACAAAATCCTAGCTCCTCCCTAGTTAGATTTATGGTTTTTTTCCCTAATAGCCGTAATACTCCAAATACTCTATGTTTGTATGGGATTTTATGGTAATGTGAGGGATTAAGAAGCATTGTGGGCATTTTAGCACTAATAGTTGCAATAATCTAATCTTGTATCCATATTTGAGATAGGGGATTTTTCTCATAGTTTTTTTTTTCCTTTCAAGGTTTCCATGTAAATGTGTGTGTTCCTGGTTCTCATCTTTTATTTCCTGTTGCTTATTTTGTATTTTCTTTCACAACTATCTATACTTTTTCTTTTTCTAATATGGGGAAAAAATGCTTTTTTACTAGTTGTAAAGCTTGCTTACCCCCATGGTTGTTAGTGAAAAATGTGATGTTTATAGCTTTGGTGTTGTTCCACTAGAGAAGATAATGAGTTAATCTTAAGGAACTCTTACCATACTCATCATCTACATCATCAATACAAAATATTTCAGGCTGGGGCGATATCTTTAGATCCACGCCTCCTCCTCCCCAAATCAAATCAGAGTTGTAGGTGAGATACCTTTATAGTAAACATGGCACTTAAATGCATACATTTTAAACCGCATTTTCGTCCAAGAATGCAAGAATTGTGCTGGTAGCTTCTTGATAGTAAGTTGTTTACCCTACCTTTTGATGCAATTTCACTTTTGCAATTGAGAGATCAAGTAGTTTCATAGGTAGTTAATGAGTGATGATCTGAAATGAGAAGGTATGTAATCTTATGTGTTGTACTAAAGAGAATAATTATGATAATTTTAAATTTTGAAATGCAAGGTCATGTTAATTGTGGTTGGAATTCTCTCATTATATATTACTCTCCTATCACTATAATCCTTCCAATTATTTGGATCTTTATTTATTCTTCCATCTTCTTCCCTATTTTATATTTATGAGAAAGAAAAAACAATGATATGGATCACTTTAGATTGCAATGGTATCTATGATAGTGCAAGAATTTTGAGATATGATGACATAATTTTAGTTGGGTTCACAAAAATCTGCAATCATAGAGTGTAAATAAACCCCACATCTATTTGAGCAGCAAGTGAAAGATATTTTGCGTCAAACTTAAAGTTGCAAGAATAGGAGCTTTGTGCTAAAATAATTTTTTTTTAAATTCTCAAAATAATAAATATTTCAAAATAATGTCCTAACTAGTATCTCCTTATACCATGTCACCAAAACCGTGGTTAGTGACTACGATTTAAAATTTTTTGAAATAATTAAAACCGTAGTCACCAAGTACGGTTTTAGACTTAAAATTAAAACTATAGTTGGTGACTACTATTTTAATCATTTTCAAAATTTTCAAAATTGTAGTCATCAACTACAGTTTTAACTTTAAGACTAAACCCGGTGTTAGTGACTATAGTTTTAACCATTCAAAAAAATTTTAAATCATAATCATCGGATTTGATGACATGGTAGAAAGTACTAGTTTGAACATTATTTTGGAACATATGCTATTTCGATTTTTTTTTTTTAAGATTGTTTTGGGACACCACTCCAAGAAAAGGTTGGGTGTTAGTGTTACTATAGAAGCACATGTACTTCCAATGAGGAGTAAACCACTCTTAAGGTGAGAATCATTAATAACATTAATAACTTTGAGTGAGATTATTAATCTTTACATTGTCCTTATTTTACCTTGCAACTATTATAAAAAAATTGACATCTAATTTCATAGATTCTCATATAAAAGGAGATTAACATTTATAATACTAAACATTCATTATTTCAAAGGACAAAGTTCCTTCTAATTCTTTTTCTTTCTTTCGTAAATTAATGTTATCGATAATATTTAAAGAAAAGGGTGACGCCCCCAAATCCCCGGGGTCCGCTACTCCCCCGCCAACCCGCTGAATCACTGTGAATGTCGGTGACCCGACATTTCAGATGCAGTAACCCGGCAGTAGTCTCCTTGTACTCCGGAGCCACCCGATACATAACCCGTCCCAACAATCAATATATAACAATAACATGAGTAAAACGACCACTTAGGCCCATGAACAATACTCATAAAACATATATATCCAACTATATCCAATAGTTTCAAGAGTTCAAATTTTACTTATACAAATACATATATTAAAATTAGAGAATTCTAATACATGTCATACATCACAATCCAAAGCCATTAATCCCAGCTTTCTTCTAAAGCTCGCATCTAGATGAGCCGTCTCTCACACGCCCCCTCGTACTCAGAAATATCCTCGATGGCAATGGAATAACGCCGCAGAGAGCTGAATCACCCTGCTCGCTTACTCTTAATCCAACAAGATACGCAATGCTCCAATAAAACAAACATTCAAGCAAAATGCATGATCCTACTAATGTCTGAATCGACTTCATCTCTTACCCGAGTCCTCACCGAATTTCACACTAGCCTAAACTCCTCGTATGAGAATTATTATATTTATTTGTGGACAACTCCTCCGAGGTATATATATATATATATATATATATATATATATATATCAACTGGGCTATCTCCCACGATTGATATTATTTTATGGACTACCCTCCGATCATTTTTAGTTTTAGACAACCCTCCAAACCATTTTTCTCTAGACTCATCTCATGCACTCACTCCTACCGTCCTAGGGTGTCCCAGTGCATATGGAATGCATGATGCCAATTCCATTACAGTCTATAACACATGCAAATATATAAACATGCATATATTCACATAAAAATTAATCACACCAATCATGTTATGTAATTTCATTTCATCACATCAAATTAGCTCACGGGCTAATGATCAAACACGAGCAATTTACTTGAATTACTTGACTGTAAACACATTAATTCACAAAATTTATTTTGTGAACACTATTCCTGAATAGTGAAACCCCTAAGCATTATCTCGTAAAATCACTAATCGTCTGCCTCACTTTGTGAACCCGAATTTCCTGGCCATTTCCGGCCTCATTCCAATCAATACATGATTTATAGCATAAATTTATGAATTTAATACCCAAACAGCCCCTCACGTCTACACCCACTGTCGAATGGCTGTGTAATTTTCTATCACCCGGTCCCAAGTTTCAAACCGATTAAACGGGCCGCCTGGCGCCGCCCAACCGGAATAAAAACACTTAAATAAAGTAAAACCCAAGTATGATAAAATCCCTACCTCACGGAGTTTGTCAAAACTCCTCGAAACTGGTGCCCACGCATAGCTCGCCTTCACAGAGCAAATTTTCCTTCGGGTTCTCAAGATCGCCGACGGCTTGATCGCGATATTCTAGAGAGAAGTCGTGCACTTCTCTCAAAAACGCCATTTTTGACTACTAGACCTTCCTTTTGATTTTCACGCTTTGTTTTGGTTTTGAAGAAGAAGAAGATGCACTATTCCTTTATTTTGGCATTTTCCTCTATTTAATCAAATTTCAAATGACATCCGTCCTTCTTTCCGCTGACATCTCTAAGACTATCTCAAATTGGCCCATTTTCATCATTTCTCTATCATACTCACTCATGGCACATGAAAGTACGTGTTATATGTCACTTTCAGATCAAAATCGCTTTACAAAGCACCGAATCGCGATTCGAAAACGTGCCAACTCCAACTGCCTCTCGAATTCTACGAAATTTTGCCGCATAGCTAGATTTCCTCATGAGACGATTCCCAATCTGAAACTGCTTCATCTGAGATCCATAATAAATTCTTGGATTTTTAACTCCAAATTTCAATTTGTAACCAAAATTACGATTTTGCTCCTTTTTCCAAATTGAATTTCTCGGGTCTTACATTCTCCCCTCCTTAAAAGGAATTTCGTCCCGAAATTCTGAACGATCACCATCATTCACATGCATATGCAACGTGCACTCTACCATGCATATAAACTCGTCATTCAATTATTAAACGACTAAACTACGTACCTTCATCCCTAAACAAGAAGGGATATGTGGCCCGCATCGTGTCCTTGCGCTCCCACGTTGATTCCTCCACTCCATAGTACCGCCATAGCACTCTTAATAGCCTCACGGTCTTGCGTCGCAAAACCTGATCACGACTATCCAAAATACATATTGGTCCCTCCTCGAAGGTCCCATCGCTGTCAACTCCAATCCGTCCAAATCCACCAAACGAAATGATCCTGAAAGATACCGGAGCCGGAGACGTGAAATACCGTGACACCTCGTCATGTCGGGTGGTAACGCCCAACCGTACGCAATGCCTATCCTCTCAAGTATCTCTCGAAAGCGCCTAATGAATCTCTGCAAGGATAGCTTCCCACGTCATTTAACCCGAATTAATTCTCTCTTTAAGCATCAAATTTTTAAGAAAACGCGGATTCCAACCTCGAACTCTAAGGGTCGACATCGTACATCCGCATAGCTCTTCTGCCGGCTCTAAGTCGTGAGAAGACGCCGGCTGCATCGCTCACCTTCATAGTGTCTCTAATCGTGATCGTGACCGCGATTTGGTGCCTCTCCCACCTCGGTCCAACATAACGGTGATCTACACGGCTTCCCATCCACGCCTCAAATGGTTCCATCTCAGATACTCGCCCCGATAACTACTGTCAGAAGCTTAATTCCACTAAGGGCAAATGCTCTACCCTTCGACCCAGACGAGTGCTCACAAGCCAAGGTCCTCTAACACTGTGATATAATCCACACAACGTGTAACCCTACATAACCCTTTACTTTGTGTGTAAACTGGCCTTCCTAAGGTCATAACGCCGATACAATCCAATGGATCAAGCCAACCTAGTCCATGTCATGTATGACATCCATATACCGAGCCGCCCTTGCCTACTTCAACAGAACAACCCAATGTAAATTGCCAAGGTATCTAAACTGAGTCACTCCCGAATTCTATCACTCAACTCTAAGCCTACGTGGATAAGCTGACCGTGTTTTCATCTCGACATCCCAACTCTCTTCGGGCTTATACTTCAAGCCCTTACATTCACGTAAATTTGGGATATCTCCCCGGTCTCTACACCTTAACTCTAGGATTCTTCCTTAGGGATTAACGGCCCCTTTGCTTTCATTCCAACACACTCTAATTATCCTTCATTTCATCGACCGAACTATGAGTCTTCATTGACGTTAGTCCCAAAGACAAACTCAACCTACACTCACCAAGAGTGTGAATAATCGTACTGCACCCACACCCGACTCGACGCGATGTTACCGTGCACACTAACACAATAATGCCATATTGTGACACCTAATCCCGGGGTCCACCATGAGCAGAATCTTGAAGATCTCTCTCATAATCCCAACCTATCAGGTCAACTCTCACCCTACATCCTAGGGAAGAACATCTATACCTGGCTTCTCTAAAGGCCTTAACCTCTAAGCCCAAATCCAAGGCCGTGTCGGGTATGACAACTCGGCTAAGGTCCCAATTACTGACAACTCGATGGCTGTCAACTCATCCATTTGAAGCCTGACATCAACAACCAATATGTCTACCACCCTAAGGTCCACCACATGCTTCTCCGTCGTAACTCTGACCACCCCACTTCGACTCCACACTCTCGCCTCCTTTTGGCCTCCATTCCAGGTCACCGGGAGTGCCTAGATAGCACCCCCGAAACTAAAACTCGGTCCCTCTGACCCACGGTGCGGAGGAACAGAACTGATACTCATGTTCTACAAATTAATCGGGATCGCGTTGTCCCAAAGCCTCGAGATCCGTCTCTAGGGTAACTTGCCTCACATGTCCAATCCCGCCTTAGTCCCGAAACCTGCGCGGCGTAAGTCTTTGCCTCTTCCCGAACTAGAAGCAAGGTCGATCATCCCTCTTGTTAATCAACACCCAGATCCCAAGTGTTCTCGAGCATCCTCGACTTCTCTCTATGGTCAAGGCCGGGCCCCAACCATGGAGTCCACGTCCCATAGGCGAACTTAATGATCCTACTCCTCGAATCGGACAACTTCGTGCCATTCTCGAATCTCCCGTATTACTCCAAACAATCCTAAGAGAAATTACGTATCTCGAAGATTGACATTTGGTCTCCCAACTCATCACGACTCAACCTTCTCTAGTCGACCGACACCACGTGTCCCAAAATCTCCCCCGCAGTTTCAAACTCGCACTCACCGAACTTAGCGCATAACCGATGATCTCCCGCCAAGAATCGTAACACAACCCTCGGGCACTCATGCTCCCACTCGATCGGGAGTGCATCAAAATGTCACCTACGAAGACTATGACAAACTGATCTAGATAGGCTGGAATAATTCTATGCATGAGATCCATGAACGCGATTCTGGCCAATCCAAAGGGGCATCACCATAAACTCAAAGCCCATAACACATCCTAAACGCCGCCTTAGTGATATCCTGCCTCCTAACCTCACCGATGGTAACTAAGGCAAAGGTCTATCTCGAGTAGACCCGCGCCCCTCTCAATCGATCACACAAATCATCAATCCCTGTGAATGTGGGTACCGACTTGATCGTAACTCCTCGTTCAACCGCCCGTAGTCAATGCACAAATAAGGGTCTTGTTCTTCTCTTGCAAACAATCGGGAGCGCCTTATGGCGGCGCTCTGGCCTGGGCGAACCCCTTGTCCAAAGAGCTCCCGTAGCTAGACTCAGTTCCCGTAATCAACTGCAGCCATCCTATGCTGAGTCATAGAGATAGCGGCACCAAGGTGCAACTCGACACTAAGTCTACTACCTCCGCGAGGGTACCTGTACTCTATCCGAAAAAACATCCACATACCTCGCATACTACTTTGACATGCATCTAAGTCCGGGTCTCCTCGCCCTTCTAAGGTAAGGCTCGCTAGCCAACCCTGGGCTTAACCGTCCCCTCGACACTTGACTCGTATACCCGTATGGGCAAAATATCATGCTTCGGTCTCCCTCGAAATATCACACGTGAAATCGTCCCTGCTGTGGTAGCGGTAACCTCATACGCCATAATCGATAACGACCCCGTAGTCGTCACCAATCCATCCCTAGGATGATGAGAACTGACATGTCCATGATCCTCGTCCACCGTGGGAGTAGAGTCCCCCGAGATCTCCAACTCGCAACCTTGACATCATACCTATTATCGCCCTAACTCCTAGGGAGCAACTCACACACAAAGGCTCCTCTTAAGGTCTCTGGGGAGGTCCTGCTTCCATTTCCACCATATTTCAAATCTCACCCTCTAGCCGGAACGCAGCTAACTGTCCCCATGCACAGAGGCACTCCATGACTCCTAACACCTTCCTCGACCGCATAAAACCAATGGTCCGTCACCACCGGATCTCCTCCCTCCGAATGTCGGGAGGATGACGCGCCCTAAACCTCTGAGGTTACTAGACCCGACTACCGCTATACCAGTCAGGCTATAGTTGTCACAAGAATACCTACAGCCTCTACAAAGGCCTGTTGATCAAATACTGGTGGTCGGGGTTAAATGCCGGTGAGTCTGATCAAAGGCTCCCGGACGCCCTCTATGTCCTCGTCCTCGACTAGCCATCTCAATTCAAACGGCAAGAATAATAAAAGATTCTAAAGCATAAACATCGCCCCGAGACACTATTCATACTCAGAATATACAGTTCATATTCTATGTCCCCGCATTTAAATGCAATGTGAGACAATTAATTCACATGTTAAATCAATTTTATCCATAAAAATTTTATTTTCGAAAATTTCATTTTTTCAAAATTCTCATTCTCGTTTTATTTGAATTTATTTTATTATTTAATTAAAAAAATTTTGAAAAATTTTGTGACGTACAGTGTTCATGAACCGGTTCACTAACACACCAAAATTGACTCAGAATGCGATCAGTCAAACCGGTCAAAATAGCCGAGCGCACTGGGTGCATAGCCCGTCGCCCAAAGAACACGCCCAGCCGCCCCAGCCCGCAAGTGTCGTGAGCGCCCGCGCCTGCCACACCACAATGTTGCTCCAAATGGGCCCCGCCGCAAGCCACCCCGCAAGCCCCTCATGAGCGCCCCGTGGCGCCTGGGCTACCAGGCAAGGCAAGACCTAGCGCCTAACGCCTGGGCCGCCGCACGGCCAGCCGCCTAAATACCAAGGCCTCGCCACAACAAATGGGCCAAGACGTGCCGTGCCTAACCGCCTAGCCCCTCGTCACAACACACTCGGGGCAAGAGCCTTACTCCCTGCCCCAAAGACCATTTTTTCATTAATTTTTTTCCTTTTATTCCGGACATTTCATCCAAAAATCTTCTCAAAACCTCTTGTTCTCACATTTATCAAATAAAATTATTAAAGTTTATTTCATTATCCAAAACCAATAAATTTCTAAAAATTTATTTTTATTTTCCTACCAAGCTTTACACTTTGTAAAACTCCTAGAATTTTCCACACTTCATCCTATGCTATCAACCAAGCATATTTGTACACAATTCACCAATTCACATGATCACACTTCATTTCACCAATTCACACACAATTTTATCAAATTACACAAAACACCCCAAACAAATGCATGAGTGTCCAGTTTCTTGTCTCTGGATTTCCTAGGTAATCTCATACCTAAAACCGACATCAAACCACCCGGGCGGTGATGTTCTTACTCGACCGTGGCCTAAGCCCAACTCAATCTCTAGGTTTCTATACCCATACTTACATCAAACCACCGCGGTGATGGATACCCAACCCGAGCTCCCTAGGTATTCGGGATACCTAAGCTCGATACTCAAGCTATGACGCCCCCAAATCCGGCATCATTGACTACCCGCTAACCCACGGAATCACTCGCAGGAATGTCGCGACCTCGATTACTCTCACGAAAATCGGGCGCAGTCTCCTTTGTACGGGAGCTCTACCCGAGATATAACTCGTATACATAACCTCGTCCCAACAATCAATATAACAATATGAATAAAACGACTACTGGGCCTACATGAACAATACTATAAACATATATATCCAACTATATCCACAGTTTCAAGAGTTCAAATTTACTTTATACAACACATATATTAAAAATTAGAGAATCTCTAATACATGTCATACATCATAACCCAAAGCCACAATCCGCTTCTAAAGCCCGCCCTAGGATGAGTCGTCTCTCGCACGCTCCCTCGTACCGTGAAAATAATATCCCCGTGTCACGACCTTAACTCAATGTGGACCGCACTAGGGGACGGAATGTACAGCCACCAAACCGTGAGCAAGCCTTATTGAAATATCCATGCCGACTCATCATACGATCACCTAACTATATGTCCACACCCATGGTATATAATATACTGGGATGTCAACATCATTGTGAGAAATAAAGTTCGATTCCACATACCATCATCATACACAATGAAAATCATCCCAATCACAAACCATACACATTTATCACAAATGACACTATATAACTCACACCACCATTAATATCATAATAGTACATGTAACCGCGGAAGCGAAGAGAATCTCGCAAGTTATCATGATCCGGGCATGAGGACTAAATAAAGACTCTGAAATAAATTGAGACTGGCTACCCCGAGAGTGAGTTAATATCACATAAATTCATAATTTTATTATCCACAAACTCAAAATGTTATACATACTTATAAATTCATAATATAAACATGGTAATGAAAATTATATTAATAAGGAAATTCACATAATCATGTATACGCACACAGCATAGTTCATGTCATAACACAAATATCACATCAATCGAGACATTAGTAGGACCCTATATTCCAATACTATAAGCCCTACGGCTCTCTTCTAAATCCAATGAGACTGGCGCCCCGAGAGAATGCTCGACCAGGGTCCTTAACTCCAGTCGACACTTAATCCAATACCCTATAGCTGGCGCCCCGAGAGTATGCTCAACCAGGGTCCTTACCTCCAGCAACTAACATATCATAATCCATAGCCGGCGCCCCGAGAGTAACGCTCAACCAAGGACCTTACTCGCATCCCCGCGAGGAGAAACGCTCAACCAGTGGAACCCATGTCCATAACCATAAACCTATAATATAATCCTGATCAATACAGTAAAGACGCGGTCCCGATAACCCATTAGGTGGTATGTCCTGCTATAGTTCCCATTACAAACATTTCAAATACAATGCACAGCAATATCACTCCCAACAATACACACTCACATTCATCATCATAATAAATCTTCATATGCAAGATATATTTCAACAACTAATAATTTATTACCATAGTAAATACAATTCCAAATAGTAATAATCATGTCGTGATGACGGTGTAGCCTAATGCCATAAATGCTTATGCAATGCATGCATGATGTGTCATAAACTATATGATATCAACTCACGTAAGAACGGGTCTCGCAGCGTCTTACACCTCGGCCGTACTCTCGCGTAGTCACACAATCTAGAATAGAAAGATATAATCAATATCGAGATTGAGGTTTGCTTAACTCTAGACTGACTAGACAATCTACAAAAGCAATCAATATAAAGACATTTAAATTCTACCAAAATCTCGCAGAACCTCCCTAAAAACCTGGACTTAACTCCCCAAAACAAGTCCAAAACCCGCTTAAATAACATTTTCAATATACACGTTAGGGGCTCAAATATCGAAATGGGCCATACAACTACAATTTTATTGCCCGACTCGTCCCAATCCATCAAATCAACAATTTGTATTCGTAATATACACAATCAATCTTATTAACTACTTCGGATCATACAATACAAGTAACTAATTCAACGTAGTCCGGGAATACATGCTGGACATATTCAACGATACATTATTGAATTAAATTAAAATCGACATTTGATAAATACACGATTAGAGTTCCCACACGCTTTAGGTATAGATTCTTTACCAAGCTCGACGCGGAAACCGATCAACTGGCCGGAACCACGGAACGAGACGAACGCTCTGTCCCCGGGCACTTCCCGAGGTCCGTCGCCGACGTGGCCTAAAAATTCGAGGGCTGTCGGAATTAGATTCTAAGGACATCCACGCAAGCCCAAAGCCTCGCGGACCCAAAATGATAAATTTTCGCCGAGGGCAACGAGGCTCGGCCCGCCCCGACAAATTCCTAACTCCGGCGAGCTCCACTGCTCACCGGCAACATCTTGGAACGCCGATCAAGGGTGGATCCTTAAGTTTTTGGGGGCGAGGAGTTCAGATCTGGGGTCGGCTTGGGCGGAGGTGGCCGGAATGGCCGGGTCACGGCAAGGCGGCAAGGGGCGATGAGAGAGTCTTATGACGCGATTCCGCGAGGATGGGTAGCTTCAGCGAGACCCAAGCAGTGACAAGGCGGCTCTGACGGGGCTGTTTTTCCTCGGTGCTCTGACTCGCCAGACGCTGGCCGGGAATGCATTTGACTGAGGTGGCGGCGCCGGCGAGAAGAGAGAAGTAGTGGGTCACAAGGAAGCGATAGCAATAGGGTACAGCTAAAAATGAAATTTGGCAATTTCCAAAATTACTCCTTAAATCCTTCCTTTATTTTTACTCATTACAATTAAGTCCCTAATTAATATTTAATTCTGAGTTAAGTCAGCAATTAAAACTTAATTAGGTATAATTAGCACATATTTAAGTATTTACTTTATTTTAACACTCTATATTAAGCCATAAGTAACTATTAAAATAATTATCTATATAATTTATATATGGCCAAAAAACAATTATTAAGCACCTAAAATAAATACTTAGGGTCAACATAAATATATATAATTAGGAAAATTTATATTAATAATCCAATTTAAAACGCACGAATTTCGGCATATACTTCTCCTTAAGAAAATTCGTCCCTAATTTAAGAAGAAACATAATTTCACATCGAACAAGTATGGGTATGAACGCCACTTCCCGCTTGAGATTCCCAAGTGCACTCTTCAATGAATGATTCACATAGGACTTCGACCATCGAATGACTTTGGATCGGAGTCGACTAACCTCGAGTATCCACAATAGCTACTGTGTCGCTCCTCATACGATAAATCCTCACCGATCTCTACTGGCCCAGAGCACATGTGAAGGATCTGAACATACTTCTCAACATAGATATATGAAAGACCGGATGAATATCAAGCAATTAGGTGGCAACTCCAGTCGGTAGGCTATATCCCCAACTCTATCCACAATCTCAAAGGGTCCCACGTAGCGAGGTGCTAATTTCCCCCTCTTACCAAATCTCATCACGCCTCGCATCGGGGAAACCTTCAGGAATACATACTCACCTACACCAAACTCCACATGTTTCCTCTTGGGGTCGGCGTAGCTCTTCTGTCTGCTGAAAGCGGTCCTCAACCGACCGAATAGGAATCTTTCAAGTGACTGACCACCTCGACCTGTTAGCTTCCTCTCACCAACTTCTTCCCAGCAAACTGGCGATCTACACTTCCTACCATAAGCCTCAGCGCTTCATACCGATACTAGCATGATAATCAAGTATTGTACGCGAACTCCAATTAAAGGTAATGCCAATCCCATTGCCTCCAAAATCCATCACACACATCCTCAGCATGTCCTCCAACGTCTGAATAGTCCTCTCAGACTGTCCATCCGTCTGAGGGTGAAAAGCTGTGCTAAAGTCCAATCGAGTACCAAGCTCTTCATGAAGTTTCCGCCAAAACCTAGAAGTGAACTGGGGCCCTCCGGGTCGCACACACCGGGAATCGGGATCCCATGAAGATCAATAATCCTATCAATATACACCCCAGCATACTCGCTACGGAAAAGTTGTCCTTTACAGTAAGAAGTAGCCGACTTAGTCATTCGATCGACTATCACCCAAATGGAATCATACCCTGCCGAAGTTCGAGGTAACCCAATCACAAAGTCCATGGTAATATTCTCCCATTTCCACTGGAACGGGAGGGTCAGAACAACCCGCACGGCTTCTCGATGCTCAAGTTTGACTCCGTCGTGCTTCACCACTCGATACAAACTCCGCTTTACATCCTTCTTCATACCACTCCACTAATAGTTACCCCTAAGATCATGACATCTTAGTGGAACCGGATGAATACTGTAGTTGTATGATGAGCCCTTTCATAATCTCTTTCTAAGTCCATCAACACGGGGACGCATAATCTAGTACCCAATCTCAACGTGCCATCTTCCCTAATCACAAAGTCAGATCCGCTCCGACCCGTCGAACCTCTCATCTATAATCTCTTACCAACCGTGGGTCTCTCGTGACCGAGTTGTCTTAATTCATTCCATCGAATCGATTTGACTGGAACAAAGCAAAGTGCTCCAGACTCCAACACTCCTACCAGAACCCTGATCATACAATTCATACAACTCCTTAGTCAATTGTCGCTTCTCTGCACTAATGTGGGTGAGACTGCCTGATGATTTCCTACTCAAAGCATCTGCCACCACATTAGCCTTGCCTGGGTGATATTGAATCGTACAATCGTAGTCCTTAAGCACCCAGCCATCTTCTCTGGCCTCAAATTTAGCCTTCCGCTGAAAATATATTTTAAACTCTTGTGATCCGTGAAAATCTCACACGCCTCACCATACGTAATGTCCCGATCTTCAATGCAAAGATCACAACGCCATCTCCAAGTCATGAGTCACTCGTCGTGTCTCTCGTACCGCCTAGCATAAGCAATCACCTTACCGTGCTGCATCAATACACACCCCAATCCGACTCTGGAAGCGTCACAATACACTGTATAACCTCCTGTACCAGAAGGTAATGCCAACACTGGAGCAGAGGTCAAACAATCCTTCAGCTTCTGAAAACTCGCCTCACAAGCCTCTGTCCACTGAAACTTCACATTCTTCCGGGGTTAATCAGGCTCGGGCGGTGCAAGAATCCCGAAAATTCCTGCAATTAAACGGCCGATAATAACCGGCTAAACCCAGGAAACTTCGAACCTCAACACCGTGGTCGGGTCTCCGCTAATCCATCACGCTCTATCTCTGGGATCCACTCAATACCTTCCTCGATACTACATGTCCCGGGCAGATGACGACCATCCGTACCAAATTCACACTTGAGAATTTGGCATATAATTGTCGCTCTCAAAGTCCGCAATACTATCCTTAAATGCTCTACATGTTCCTCCTCACTCGAGAATATACTAAGATACTGTCACAGAACATACTTATAGATGTAGACAGTATTTAATATCTGTTTGACAAATCTACAGTATTTCATCGGTAATAGCAGAAACAAAGATTAATTAGAACTCATAATGGCCAGACTTCGTCCCGATCGCCGCCTTCTAACATCCTCATGTCTTATTCTCAGCTGATGATATCCCGATCGTGAGATCAATCTTAGAAAACATGATGCACCCCGGCCGATCAAACAAGTCATCTATTCGGGAGCCGGATATTTATTGCGTAATGGTCACCTTGTTTAGTCAGTTCAGAAGTCTATAAGCATGTACCGCAGTTGAACCATCTTTCTCTTACAAATAGTATAGAGCACCTCTGTGGAGAAGTACTAGGGCCCGACAAACCTTTGTCTAATAAATCATGTAATTCACTCCTTCAACTCCTTCAACTCCGAAGAAAGCATCCTATAAGGTGGCAAGGAGATAGAAGCTGCGGCCCTAGATAACATCAATGCAAAATTCTATCTCCCGTCAGTGGCAACCCCGCAACTCCGGGAAAACATCAGAAATTCATGTTTATAGGGACATCATCAACTTTACCTCTATCTACTGTCGTGTCCCTTACAAGAGCCGATAACCTGCAATTTCAAGGAGAACATCCGCCCGCTTGTAATGGTCAAATTAAATTAGAAGGGGCCGGTATCCCACCACCACGAAACCCAAACTCGAATCCCCGGAACTGAAATTATTTGTTTCTCTCTTGCAATCCAGGTGGCGTAGTGCCCGGCCAACCAATCCATACCCGTATCAACTCAAATCCATCACATCCAACAAAATAAGATCCGCCGTAGCGTCTCTCGCCACATGTAACCTGACACGATGGAAGGTAAATATCCGCTCTCTAAGGCATCACCGTAGGTAAGTGGATCGATAAACGGAGTCTCAAGTCTGGCTGGCTGAACACCAAGCCTAAATGCAAAACTAGGAGACACAAAGGAGTGTGTGGCACCCAGATCTAATAACACCCTAGCCCCAGTATACTGTGACCGAATAGTAATTGACACGACAAAGATTTGACGCCCGAAGGCCCCGAGGAGCGAGCCGCAAAACTCCGCCCGACCACGCCCAGACCGGCAGGAGCTCAACCCGACTCGCCCCCTACCACTAACCGCCTCCCGAGCCTACTCCATATCCACGCCCCGCCGCCACTATCGCCAGACCCGCCGAAGGACTAGGCGCCGGCCCAATGAATCAAGGGTAACACTGAACGCGCAACCCGGCGGCGGCCGGCCGGGAAATCTAAAGATATGATTCGCCATATGGCCCAACTCTCCACACCCCAAAACAAGCTCCACTAGGCCGCCATACAAGGTCCCTGATGCATCCGCCCACACTGTGGGCACACACCGGTGCCGTAATTAGCGCCGCACTCGAGCCCGAACTCCGGGTCCCTCGAACCATACCACCGGGCCTAAACCCGTCCAATCCGAAGCCTCTATAACCCTTCCGGCCGCGTCTACCTTTCTTGTGACCCTTGGTCTGGAACCGCTTCACCGCTGACCCCACCACCGCAATTCTCGTACTCACCATAATATCACACGCAGCAAGGTAATTAGTTTTCCCTCCTCACGCTGGTCTTCTTAGCACCATCCACTAAGATGCCTGGGCGGCGGCATTGGTCCCATCCGTCTCGCTAAATCGCTGACCTCCAAGAAGCTACACTTCCCCGACCGCACTGATATGAAATGGTCCGGAGTCTTGATGTACTCTACTGCCTTTCTGGCAAATTGGCCGTAACTAACTCCCGGAGAAATTTGATTAAGATACATGAACTCAAGGGCGATCTAATTACGATATATCATCTCTCTTCAACGCTTCAAACTGCCTTCTAGATTTTGCTCATGGCAAAAGAAATGTAGTTATCTTCAAATCTCGCCCTGAACTGAGCCCATGTCATACCTTCAAGAAACGCTTGATGTAATCCTTGTACCACGCAATGATAAGCCCTCGAGGGAGAAACCCCGCCATCTCAATAAATTGGCTTCATCGATGCCTCGACAAATGCTCTCTTCCACTTCGTCTTAAAACGCATTGGGTCACCGGGATACCCCATCAAATACAACCTCATTAAGCCCAGTGCATCGAACAAAGGAATGTGGATCCTGGTCAAACTCGGTCCACCCGGGCTGAGAACTATTAGCAAATTACACACGATGCTCTATAAGTTGTCGGAGAGCCGCTCCGCACCCTACCATACCCCGGCCAAAAATGCCTCCATATGGTTTAATACAGACCGCCGGCTCAAATCGTGCCTCGCATATTAACTGCGGGCTCTACCAGGTCCCTGGCGTGACTGCCGATCGCGATATCGCTGTCTCCCAGAACTGGTGACAAACGGCGGATACCCATCCTGGGGTACTCTGACCTACCAGCAGAATCAGGTACCTGCACGCCGCCGCCGGTGCATCGCAAACACACAAGATTAACCTCGATCTCCGTCTCATAACAAAAGTAAAACAAAAAGACTATCGATAATAAACAGACGCCC
The DNA here is from genome assembly GCA_016808115.1 of Tetrastigma voinierianum. Taxonomy (NCBI): domain Eukaryota; kingdom Viridiplantae; phylum Streptophyta; class Magnoliopsida; order Vitales; family Vitaceae; genus Tetrastigma; species Tetrastigma voinierianum. The sequence continues at coordinate 57,673 of JAEQBH010006873.1, read as the reverse complement.
CAACTGACGGCGTAAACTAGATGCAATGGTGACAGACAAGACGAACTCAACTTAATTCAAGAAGATCGAAACTTAGACTCTAGCCATAGGAAATGAACCTATAGCTCGATATTCAACTTTGTCACGACTAACTCGCCGTGACCTATGACTAGAATGGAAGGCATATTATCAAACCCGTAGCAAGCCTTTTATTGAAATATTCATGCCGACTATCATACGATCACCTAACTATATGTCCACACCCATATATATAATATAATTGGGATGCTCGAACATCAATAGGGAGAAATAAAGTCTCGATTCCACATACACCATCATCATACACAAAATGAAAAGAATTATCTGAATTACAAACCATACTAATATTCCAAAGTACTGCAGTGACACCTAGAGTAATTAGACAAAGATTAATAATATCATAATAGTACATGTAACCGTGGAAGGAAGAGAATCTCGCAAGTTATCAAGGATCCAAGAAGGAGGACTAACACAGCACTAAAATAACAGATCACAATTTCGAGAGTGAGTTAATATCACATAATTCATACCATATCCACAACCAAAATGTTATACATACTTATGGTAATTCATAATATAAACATGGTAATGAAAATTATATTAATAAGGAAATTCACATAATCATGTATAATGCTAATACGCATAGTTCATGTCATAACACAAATATCACATCAATCGAGACATTAGTAGGACTCCTATATTCCAAGACTATAAGCCCTACTTCGCCTCTTCTAAATCCAATGAGACTGGCGCCCCGAGAGAATGCTCGACTAGGGTCCTTAACTCCAGTCGACACTTAATCCAATACCCTATAGCTGGCGCCCCGATAGTATGCTCAACCAGGGTCCTTACCTCCAGCAACTAACATATCATAATCCATAGCCGGCGCCCCGAGAGTAACGCTCAAACTGTGGACCTTTAACGCATCCCCGATATAAACGCCTCAACCAGTGAACCCATGCCCATAACCATAAACCTGGCAACATAATCCGATCAATACCGGTATGCACGCGGTCCCGATGTACTCCATTAGGTGGTATGTCCCATATAGTTCCCATTACAAACATTTCAAATACAATGCACAAGAATAATTCCAACAATACACACTCACATCCATCATCATAACAGTCTCATACGCAGATATATTTCATAACAACTAAATAATTTAGTCACCACAGTAAATACAATTCTAATAGTAATAATCATGTCGTGAGGATGGGGTGTAGCCTAATGCCATAAATGCTATGCAATGCATGCAGATGATGTGTCATAAACTATATGATATCAACTCACGTATGAACCTGGCCCGTGAGCGTGCCTTCTACACCTCAGCCGTTCTGGCGAGTCGCTGACAATCTGTAATAGAAAAGACATAATCAATATCGATCGAGGTTTGCTTAACTCTAGACTCGACTAGACAACTGGCAGGCTAGACCGATATAAAGACATTTAAATTCTACCTAAAATCCTACAGAACCTCCCCAAACTGACTTAACTCCTGTAAAACAAGTCCGTAACTCCGCTAAATAACATTTTCAATATACACAGAACACACGAGCCGGGCCGCCATACAACTCACAATTTTATTGCCCGACTCGTCCTAATCCATCAAATCAACAATTTGTATTCGCATATACAATCAATCTTATTAACTTTTCACTTTGATCATACAATACAAGTAACTAATTCAACGTAGTCCGAACATGCTGGATATATTCAATGTACATTATTGAACAATTAAAATCGATTATCGGATAAATACACGATTAGAGTTCTACACGCTTTTAGGTATAGGATTCTTTACCAAGCTCGACGCGGAAACTGATCACACCGGCCGGAACCACGGAATGGAGACGAACGCTCGTCCCGGGCACGCTCGAGGTCCGCCGCCGACGGTACCGGAAAATTCGAGTGGTTGGTCTAATTAGATTCTGGCGATGATCCACGCCGGCTTCCAAAGCCCAAGGACCCAAAAAATGATAGCTGGCCGAGGGCTGCACCGAGTACTGAATCGGCTCCCCGGGCTACCCCCAACTCGGCGAGAGCTCCACCCTTCGCTCAACGGCCAAACGATCTTGAACGTCGATCAAGGGGTGGATCCTCTAAGTTTTTTGGGGCGAGGAGTTCGGGATTCAGGTCGGCTCACGGAGGTGGTCGAGAGCCGGTCGAACAAATGCGGCGGCAAGGGGCGAGGAGAGAGCCTTGCGACGCGATTCCGGCGAGACGGGTAGCTTCAGGCGAGACCCAAGCAGGACAAGGGTGGCCTATGATCGGCTGCCTCTTCCTATGGCCTGGACGGCCAGATCAGCGGGCCTAAATGGTCGTGGACGGAGGTGGGCGGCGCCGGAAGCGGAGAAGAGAGAAGGGGGTGGGGTCATGAAGGAGGAAGAAGAAAGGGCCAAAATGAAATTTGGCAATTTCCAAAATTACCCTTAAATCCTTCCCCTTATTTTTAATTACTACACTAAGTCCCTAACTACTATTTAATTTGAGTTAAGCTGCAATTAAAACTTAATTAGGTATAATTAGTACATATTTAAGTATTTACTTTATTTTTAACACTTATATTAAGCCATAACTATTAAAATAATTATCTAATTTATATGGCTAAAAACAATTATTAAGACCTAAAATAAATACTAGGTCAACATAAATATATATAATTAGGAAAATTTATATTAATAATCCAATTTAAAACGGCGCTTTAAATTTCAGTATTACACTCGATGTGGTGAGCTAATGCCCGTAGTGGAATCACCCTAAGTGGGCTACTCTCACCTATGCATATGCAATGTCTAGTAATAAACACACATTCAAGCAAATGCATGATCCTACTCGAATGTCTAACTGATCATCTCATACCCGAAGTCCTCACTCTACTCCCCTCACACTAACCTAAGCCTCAGATGAGAATTATATTTATTTGTGGACAACTCCTCCGAGGTATATATATATATATATATATATATATATATATATATATATATATATATATATATATATATATATATATATCACTGGGCTGCCTCCGACGATTGATATTATTTGCATGGACTACCCTCCGATGTATATCAATCGGGCTGCCTCCGACGGTTGATATTTAGTATGGACTACCTTCCATCATTTTTAGTTTTGTGACAACCCTCCGAAACCATTTTCTAGGACTCATCTCATGCACTACCCTACCGTCCTAGTGGTGTCCTAAAGGCATACAACGCACGACGCCAATTCCATTACAACTATAACACATGCAAATATATAAACATGCATATATTCACAAAAATTAAATCACACTGGAATCATGTTATATAATTTCTCATTCATCACATCAAAATTAGCTCATGGGCTAATGATCAAACACGAGCAATTCTACTTGAATTACTCACTCAACACATTAATTCACAAAATTTATTTTAGAATACTATTCTCGAGAATAGTGAACCCTGCCACTATCGAAAAATCATCATTCGCTTGCCTACTTTCAGAACTCCGACTTCATGGCCATTTCGCCTCATTCCAATCAATACATTACTTATAGCATAAATTTTATGAATTTAATACCCAAACAGCCCTCACGTCGCACCCACTATCCAATGGCTAAAATTTTCTAACAATTCATTCCAAGTTTCGGGACCGATCAACGGGTCGCTCAAAGCCCCAAGCCAACCGAAACATCAAAAACACTTAAATAACGGTAAACCTGGCAGGATAAAACCCCTACCTCACGTGAGTTTGTCAAAACTCTAAACCGGTCCACGCTGTGAGCCCGCCCGCCAGAGCATTTTTCTTCTCGTCTCGTTAATGCCGACGGTCGGATCGCTGATATTCTAGAGAGAAGTCGCACTTTCAAAACGCCATTTTCTCGCCATCGACCTTCCTTGATTTTCACGTTTGTCTTGGTTTAAAGGAAGAATAAGATGCACTATTTCTTATTTTGGCATTTTCCTATTTAATCAAATTTCAAATGACATCTATGCCCTTCTTTCCTACTTTCATTCTAAGACTATCTCGGCCCGGTCCATTTCATCATTTCCTATACTCATACCGCTCATGGCACATGAGTACGTGTTATAAGGTGACTTTCGTCAGATCAAAATCGCTTTACAACACCCGAACCGCTGGCGGTTCGAAAACGGCCACCCGACCATCTCGAATTCTACGCCGAAATTTACGTGCTAGCTAGATTTCTCGCGAGACGACCGCAACAGTGAAATCCATTTCATCATCCAAGATCCAGAGAGTAAATTCCCTCGATTTTTAACCCGAAATTACAATTTTGTAACCAAAATTACGATTTTATTCCTTTTCCGTAAATCGAATTTCTTGCCCTACAAAAGCAAGTTGTATAATTGCAGTATATTTACATCTATATGGTGAATATAATAAGTTTACACTCTTACTATTAAAATTGATTTTTCTCATAGATATATATATATATATATATATATTTTGACAATTAAGCATTCTGTTACAATATAGTAAACTATCCCCACTGGTACTCGAACTTAGGACCCCTCCCCTCCTTAGATGTCATGTCTTTCTAAACTTTGAGTATATATGTATAAGAGGAGTGTCGGGACTTTGAGCGTCAGATCCCCTGATCATCAAGTTGTAGGGGCTTTGATTGTCAGATTACATGAGCATCAGCAATGCAATGTGAACTTTGATTATTTGACTTTCCTGGGTATCAGTGGCATGGTGCAAACTTGCAAAAAAGGCAATCCGTGGCGGTGGGCTAGCCACCTCTTCGATGATTAAGTCAGTAAAAATATGGAGAGGGAGAAGAGAATAGGCGTAGTTGGAATTGCATACCTTCCCTCAGTGGGGGATCTTTCTGACTTATAGGGTTAGGTTAACGAAAATCCCTTCCTTCCTTCTCAAGGTAGGATTTTATCTCTTCCTAGTTTAAGGGAGGAAATCTTCTTTTCCTTATCAACAACTAGTTCTTCCTTATCAGGGATTATTCTTCCCTTTTCCAGGATTATCTCTAAGAGAAGCAAGGGATTTGGATGCTGGAAAATTAGCTGATAATATCGCTTTTGCATATTTTCCACTTCTAGGTGCTTATTTGTAACAAACTTCCCATACAGGATAGAATTCCCATATAGGGTAGAATGGCTGACTGATAGACTTGAAGTCCAAGACAGGCCGCCTCGAGCAAGAAATGGAAGAGCTTGTCCTTGCTTTTCCGAGCGGCCTCTATAGATTCTCCCATCTAAGAAGTGTCTGCTTGATCTTGGAGAGGTGAGTGGAATCGGGCTATTTCACAACACAGGCCCAACATACCCCAGGCCCATCGAGTAACACCCCGAATTATACCCTAGTATTTTTATGACATGTTAGGGGATAATATAATCAAATTTGAATTTTCGGTAATTAATATTGCTAAGTGTGAAAAATGATATAATTGGAATTTTTACAAAAGTACAAAGGATAAGTAGTAAATTATCAACTTAAGGACTTAAGAAAAATTAAGTTAAATGATGTTGTTACATTAGAATTTGATAATTTGGTTTGCAAATTGAAGGGAATTGAAGGACTTAAATGCAAGGGCAAAATATGAGCCAATTTCATTAAGGTAACAACTTGCCTTTAGAATCCAAATTCCTCATTTTGGCTTTGGAGAGAAAGCTAGGGTGTTCTGGTGGGGAGAAGAAGAAGCAATTTCTTAGGGGTTCTCCATGCTCAAGTGAGAAGGAATGAAGAAGTAAAGAAAAAAGGGAAGCTAGGTAAAAGATTCAAGAAAACAAGGTTATGAAACTATCCTAACTCATTCTTTGTCTATGTTAGTGTCAGGAAAAACCCTAACTCTCCACATCTTTGATTTTTGGTTGTTTTGATGGTACTTTCGCTTTTTTTGGAAGTGGTTATGGTTAAAGACCAAGAATTGTAAAAAGAGATGCATAGGTTTTAAGAGATTTGCTGTTAAAAGCTTTTCTAAAACTCCTATTTTTGTTTTGGCCATAACTTGGTCTAAAAATCTCTAAATTGAATGATTCCAATTGGAGATGGTGTATAAGACTCATGGATGAAAAAGTATAGAAGAAACAAAGACATAAATCAGTCTAGAAAGAGCAAGACTTGGTAGTTTCAGAGATGGATCAAAACAAAAAGCTCTAAAATGTGAATTTCTAGGTTGTGTCGTGTTTTTGTTTTGGCCATAACTTAGCCTACATATCTCTAAATTGAATGATTCTGATTGCAAATGGTGCGTAATACTCATGGCTGAAAATGTCTAGAAGAAACAGAGACATAAATTAGTCCAGAAAGAGCAGTAATTTTGGTGTTTCAGAGATGGACCAAAACAGAGTCTAAAACAGGAAAATTTATAGGTTTTATCGTGTTTTTGTTTGGGCCATAACTTGGCCTACGGATCTCTAAATTGGATGATTCCAATTGGAGATGGTGCGTAAGACTCATGGCTAAAAATGTCTAGAATAAATAGAGACCTAAGTCGGTATAGAAAGAGAAGTAATTTTGGTGTTTCAGAGATGGACCAAACCAGAGTCTAAAACAAGAAAATCTATGGTTTGAACAGGTTTTGTTCCCACAATACTGTTCTCTCGCACCTTCAAATCGATGATTCCAGCTGGGATGAAAATTGTGTGGGACCCATAGCTACAAAAGTTTAGAGGAGACCATGAACCAAAAGTACTCTTATGGGAGAAAGGAGTATTATGAAATCGCAAGGTATAGGTATATATGAACCTGATAAGCAAGAAAATTTTAAATGTATTTACCCTGATTATATATGCTCTATTGTAAGGTTGTCAATAGGGCATTGTGAGTATATGGATTATGCATGAAAGAACTAATTTGGTTAAAATGTTGTATGATATTGAAATAATATGCAGCTAAGGTGAAACGATTTTGTATATGCATGAATTATTTGTGATAGTCATACTCATCGACTGGAAATATGGCACATCTGTCCTGATTCTGATAAATGATTTGTAAGCACACATATAACAGAATGCAAGCTAATGACTAGGTAGTTGGATTAATAGGCAAATTGCCTATAGGGTTCTCTGTTCTGTTGTCCCCGTTTAGGTCAATATATGGGCCCCATTTGGGTCATTCTCGGGATGAGAAACCATATTGACGAAGATTTCCGGTGTTCCTACCATCCACTACAACTACGCAAGTGCAAGTAAAATCTCAGATATGATGTGATGGTTAACCATAATTGTTTGTGTTCATGCTAATGGTTAACCAATTTTATATATATAAGTTTTGAATAATGAAATATTTATTAAAGCAGATGTTATTGTATATTTAAGGAATGCTGGTATTAGGATTTGTATCCTATTCTCAGACTCTATAGTTTGCAATCACTTTAGGGTATTGTCCAAATTTTCAGTTGATATTTCGCTAAGATATATGCTTAGTTAACGGATTTTCTATCCGTAGGTGCAGGTGCTGGGCCGTGCATTAGGACATCTCAGACAAGGAAAGGCCAACACTGCATTTAAAAGTCGTTTCTTGTAGGTTCTTTGTTTTTGACTAACATCGCTTTGTAAATAATTTTGTATAAGTAGAATAGATCATGTTTGTACTATCAGGTTGTAAGGTTCAAGTTATTTTAAGTAAATCGATTCTGGTTGATGTATAAAGGAAGATTTATTTTGGGAATATTACTATAGTAGTGTAGTTTGATTATATGATGCTTCTTATGAGCATGTGGTATAGATTTTGATTCAGAACAAGTTTAAGAGTTTCTATATATGAATGATTTATGGATTTTTATATGTATGTGTCAAAAAAAAAAAATCTTAAAAGTATCTTAGATGCTTGTGGCCCTCCTCGCTTGACGTAGGAAGCCCCTATGTTCGGGCTAGGGGCGTCACAGAGTGGAAGAAAGGAGTGGATGGCTCGAAGCTTCTCCTAAAGTTTTGAAGGACTGTGTCCATGCTATAAGCCTCTACCTGCTGGACGACTTGCCCGAACCTTCTTGTGAAGTCTTGTATGGATTCCTCTTCCTTATTTATAATAGTCTGCAAAGAGCTAATGTTCCTCTTATGTCATACCGAACAAAGATATTAAGAGATGAATGCGGTCCAAAGCTCATTGAACACGTTTATTAAATTACATGGGAGCGTGTGGAACTAGGCTAGAGCAAGCCTCGCAGACTAGCCAGGAATACTTTGTACAACAGACGGTCATTGCGGGCGTTTAGCATCATTGCCTGGTTGTAAAGGAGCATGTGATCATAAGGGTCATTAGAGCCATCGAACATGGTAAAAGCTGGCATGACAAACCCTTAGGGCAGCTCGTAATGTAGAATTTTATTGCTCTAGGGGCAAAGAGAGCATGTCGTCGAGCCCCTAAATCAGGGTTGTGGGCTGCACTTAAAATGTCGGCCTCGAACCGGCGCCAGACAGCGCATCGTACATCATGCAATCTGGATAACACCGACACATCAAGGGGCTTGAAGGGCTATTCTCGCCGCCGCCTTACTTCCCTTGCCTCGTGAAGCGCCATCGACAACGTCACCGAGACGTGGCTGTGAGAATGCTTCCCCTTGCGATTCGGGGCCCTCGTGCTACCCCTCAGTATTCCTTCAGGGGACTCGTGGACGGGACCTCCGGCTGACAACTCATCATCTGTTGGGGCCTCATTGTCGAAAACAATGGGCTCTTTTCCTTTATTGAGGACTACTGGTTGTTCAGCATGATCACCATCCCATACATCCTTTCTAAGTTCGAGGCTTTTTTCTACTTAGGACTACAACTGATCATTCTCACGTTGCAAGCGTTCAGCGCGAGCTTATAACTCCTGTATATGTCTTGCCTGCTCCTCTTGATTCCTCTCCATCTCTTGACGCTAATGGAGAAACTAGTCTTTAAGTCTTTGATGCATCGGATTGTTTGACATTGCGACTACTTTAGGTAGATTAGATACGAAAGGGGGAGTCGAAAGAGCGAGGTAAATGGGGTTGCTGTGAGAATCGTCAAGCCAAGCCCTCGCAACCTCACATCGAGATTCTTTATTCGACATTCCCATGACGACGCCAATTGTTAGGACTTTGATCACGATCCCCCGACGTTAAGTCAGTAGGCTTTGATCGTCAAATTCCCGAGCACGCTAGAAACAAGAATGTGAACCTTGATTATCTGAATTTCCTGGGTATCAACGGCATGGTGCAAACCTGCTAAAAGGGCAATCCGACGACGGTGGGCCGATCGCCTCTCCGATGATTAAGTCAATAAAAATATGGAGAGAGAGAGAGATAGAGAGATAGAGAGATAGAGAGAGAGAGAGGGAGGGGGGGGGGGAGAGAAGAGAATGGGCGTAGTTGGAATTGTATACCTTCCCCGATGGGGGATCTTTCCGACTCATAGGGTTAGGTTAACGAAAATTCATTCCTTCCTTCTTAGGGTAGGATTTTATCTCTTCCTAGTTTAAGGGAGGAAATATTCTTTTCCTTATCAACGACTAGTTCTTCCTTATCAAGGATTATTCTTCCCTTTTCCTGGATTATCTCTCCAAGGAGCAAGGGATTTGGAAGCTGAAAATTTTGTTGATAATATCACTTTTGCGGATTTTCTGCTTCTAGGTGCTTATTCGTAACAAACTTCACATATGGAATAGAATTCCCATATGGGGTAGAATGGCCAGCTGGTGGACTTGAAGTCCCATATGGGCCACCTCGAGCAAGCGATGGAATAGCTTGTCCTTGCTTTCCCGGGCGGCCTTTATAGATTCTCCCGTTTTAGAAGTATTTGCACGATCTTGGTGAGGTGAGTAGAATCGAGTCGTTTCGCGACATATGCCCAACGGGCCCCAAGCCCATCGAGTAACGAATCCCAGAGATCATGGTATTCACAAGGAGCACTTAATTATGAACATCCTAAAGAAATAAAAAAATATTAAAGAAAATTAATAACTTATATTTTATTATTTAAAAAAATTGTATATATTTAAATTATTTAATCTTTATATGGATAAATTAAAATAAAGAAAATTGTCGTCGACCTGTTGTGGCTTGTTTTATCGTTGACTTATTGTGATGAGTAGTTATCTTGTCGACGGTTGGCTTTTTCATAGGTTTTCACGTTGGCAATTCAGATGAATCTGGCAAAGTTATCGTATCAAATCTTATTCATCAATATGCTGCAAATCTGAAATCTTACATATTCAAGGCATTTTTGGATTATTAAATGTGTAGGCCTTGAGTTGATAATTTTTGCTATTAACCTAGATGTTGTGTCATCCTCTAAAGTTTTTAACACTTTTGATTACGTGTTTTTATCAATTGTATTATTAACTCAAATCAATAAATTTATCTCTTTTAAAAAATTAAAATAAATAAATGAATTTGAAATAATAAGGAAAATACTTGTGCCTTTATTTTCGTTAGTACTTGTTATTAAATTAGTTTATCAACCGATTTTAAATAACTTTCAGACAGTGTTTGATAAACTAATTTAATTATCTAAATTAAAAAAGGTTTTGAAAGGAATATTTTCTATATAGGTATTGTTGACTTGTCATTCTCTACTTTTGGTTTACTCATCTAAGTCACCTTTTGGTCAATATTTAAACATGGTGAAGGTTGGAAACTTCTATGAATGGATAATTTGATCAAAATCAATCAATGGTTTTTTTTTTTTTTCAAATTATTGGGTAGCAAGCGCTTCGAATTACGTTTTGCTCTTTAATGATCACCAGTTTAAGTCTCCTCTAGGTCATTGGAGGTTTATCTGATCGTTAATTTCAAGGTTCCATGATATTAGTCGAGGTATGTGCAAGTTCAAATCAGACATCCAATTAAAATAAATTATTATTGAACACTGTAAGCCTACCTAATGGATATTTATTGCATATTTTTGGAAATTAATTACGTTTATCCCATAACCCGTGATTTATGTGTCATTTTGAAAGGAGCCATTCCAAAATCCATGCAAATGTCCCCAAAACAACTTTAAATATATATATATATATATATATATATATATATATATATATATATATATTTTAAATAATGCCAAAACTAATGTCTTTTTGACATGTCATTAAAACCGTAGTTAGTAGCTATGGTTTTAATTGTTTTAAAAAAAATTTAAACTATAATCGCCAACTATAATTTTGATGACATGACAAGAAAGAACTAATTCTGACATTATTTTAAAACATGTATTACTCTATGTTTTTGTAAAACCTAGGAAAAATTCAATTCTTCTTAAAAAGGGGAAACGGTAATTTCGGTTGGAAACCGGAAATTTTCTAGATCTAGGATGACAAAACAGACTTCACCGTTGAATTCGTCTCGCGAAATCTAGTTACCTAATCAAATCCCTCGCTTGACTCGAGACACTTAATTTCACGTTCGAGGCATCAAAGAAGACACATGGCATGATCCGATGGATGCCAATATGAACCTAGAGAAGTGACACATGGCATGATAGCCGTGGTGCACTTGTGTGAATGGCTCACATTGAGCCAAGTGTCAATTGGAGGAAAAAATGGAAAGATAAAACAAGAAAATAAGGAAAAATGTGAAGACGACATGGCAGTGCCGAGGAAATGGGAAGCTTCTCACTTTGATGCATGCAGAAATGAGAATCAAAAGGGAAAGAAAAGAAAAAGAAAAAGAGAAAGAAGAGAAGGAAAACAGATAGAGAAGAGGAAGAAAGGATATAGCGAGTAGGAGATTTTCTGTTCGACTACCGAATCTCTACGGTCCGAGAGTTAAAGTCGATCCATGCAACGAGAGCTACACGTGGGTACCAAAATCTAGGAGTTTCGTCAAACTCCAAGAGGTAGAGAATTTTCCTACTCAAGATATTTATAGCCTAAAGGCCATTTAATGGCATGTGAGTTCTTCGGGGCCATAGCTGGCTGTGGGATTCAGTCCCCAGATTTTAGGACTAAATATTAGAAATCTTTGGGACTGGTTCCAGGCAATCTTGGACTGTGTAGAGATTTGGTTTTGGTCCCGGGACTGATGTCTTCGGGTTTTGTTGTGTGTTTATTCAGTGACGAATGGAACCAAAATTGGTTCATAGCCGTAAAGGGACCGAGAGGTGCCCTGTTTTTCTGGGTTCAAGATTGGGACCATTTTGTGTGTTGTTGCTTGATTGAATAATCATGCTTTTTGTGTGAAAATATGTAGCTCTCATTATGCATGTAACATGATATGGCATGAAATGACATATTTGCATTACATATGCACGAGGACATCGCGTCAAGTCGGGTGTGTATGCATGGTAATGGTTATCTACTATCCTTGGTGAATGTGTAAATGAGCTCAAAATGAAACAACATCAAATTGAGACTCAATTTACAGATAACAAGAAAAAATAACAATAATAAATCTGCAGGTTCGGGCGAAGCAAGATGGGGCGAGACCCCAACCCCCCCCGTGGTGAAATACCCAAACCATTCAAGTAGCTAGGACATCATCTACGATGAAAGACTATAAAAATGTTGGAAAGGCGCACAGCGATCTTACGGTGTAAACTCGAAAAATACGTGGCCCACAAATGCATAACACATGGGATTTGGTAAATTCAAATGAATATTGGATGGTTGTCCAATGGGTTAAGTCATTGGATGAAACAACAATGACTGATTTTCACACTTAGCGTTGCATGTGTGAGGGAGTCGATCAGGACTCGGGTTATGGGCATGAGGAGTCTCATCTCATTCATGACATGAAATACCTATAGATTACATTTTCAGATGGAATGTGGCATGATATATGTGCAGCATTGCATGTACTAGGTAGGAGTAAATTTCGAGGAGAATTTTTCTACTAGTATCAAGCCACCCATCATGGGAAATATTTAAAAAAAAATTTAACCCCTAAATAGGGCCACAGCCTAGTATTGAGCTGTGTATATAAATACCTAGACTCAATGGCATGGGCTTAGAGCATGCATCCATCAGGTATTTTGACGAAGAAATACGTGTATATGTCATGATAAGGTGTTGTATATTGAAAAAGCATATACTTGGTAAATAGTATGGAAATAAGTATGATGTATAGTGGTGGCATATGCAATCTACTAATTGAGTAAAGAGAAAGAAACATCAATTTGCTATTTGACATATGCATGGCAAGTCGAGGAAGAGGATCGCTGTGGGTCGCTCTACGAGGCACACCACTTGTAAGCTTAATGCTGTGCCTTTGTAGCGCCATGGGTGCCGTAGCCGCCATTGCAATGTGCTAGTGTAGCTGGGGGTCAAGGAGGGCAAAGTAACCTCCAAAGGTTTATAGCACATCATCCTCTGATATTCACCGAGGGAGGGGATCCAATGGTAATCCATTGGATCTGACGGGTTAAGAGGATATTGGGTGCGAGCGGATCAAGTAAGAAACTTTTTGTTCTTGGACAAGTTTTCCGGCATCTCATAAAGCATAAGCTCAAGGTTCCTTGAGTTGAAGCAAGGAAGTATGAGAGAATGTGCTCAAATATGGCAGCTAAGTTCAAAGTGGCACGTTTGAGGTGACTATGTGAGCGTATATGGCCCAGTGAGAGAGGGTTGAAGATGGCTTGAAGTTGTCCATCGAGGCGAAGTGTGGCAGAAGTTTTCCATAAGACATGGACTCTCTGGTCAAGACGGCTATGGCTATAGAGAGAGATAAGAGGATTCCGCGAGTATCAGGATGCGGGTATAGTATGAGAGAAAGGGGAAGGAGGTCGACCTTGCCCAGTTTGGGAAAAAGTAGAAGGCTATGCCCCGAGTTTAGGGACGTGGTTGTATACCATGGCCAAAGGCAAGACGAGCTACCTGGCAGACGGATGACATGATATATCGCATCGACATAGACATATGAGGCGAGGATTGCCACCGGGAGCCGAGGATCCCGAGGTTTCCAGGACAGTGCGATCCCGGTCGTAGTGGGAGACCAATGAAGCAAGCCTTGTTCCTTCTCACCTAGTGCGAGGCGGAGGGACAGAGATTCATTGTGATCTCAAGGTGCGGCATAGGTGCCTTTTTGCTACAGATAGGCTAAGGAAGTTAGGGGTATGGGTCAAGGTCGAGGAAAGAGCTCACGGGTCGAGACTTGAGCCCGAGGTGTGCGCCATCACGCCTGGTAGAGCCAATTGATCAGTCGGTGATACATGGTATGTTTCTGTTATCTCACCTATGGGCAAAATATTGTTGGTTAGGGTGCATCACATTCTTTTGTTCATGCATCCTAGTGTGGATGTTTAGGTTTAGGGTGGGACCTTGGGAAGAGCCGTTGTGCTGGAAGGTTCTAGGGACTTGGGTGGGGATGTAACGGATATGTGTCAGTTGTGAGTTAGAGAGCTTAGGGATTACGCTCACACGGTGGACCTTGGTGATGTATGGTTACAGCGTCATTATCTTGGCATGGATTGGTTGGCGTACACGAGTCTGAAGTATTGATTGTGATAGTAGAAGGATTATTACACACACGGGCGGTGACCATGACTTTTTTAGGGGAGGAAGAACGCATGATGCTTTACCCCCGAGCATTCGACTCCATGTGGGTCGAACTGGTGATGGTGGCTGTAAGCCTTACCTTGGAGGATGAGGTAAGATAGGATTTGAGTTTACCTCGGGTGGTTTGTGAGTATGAGGATGTTTTTCTAAACAAGCTACCGGGATTATCTCCGCACAGGGATGTAGACTTTGTCATTGAGTTACATCTTGGTACGTCGCCCAGTTCTATGACTCCTCATAGGATGGCACAGGTTGAGTTGTAGGAACTCAAGGTCCAACTGCAGGAATTGTTGGACAAGGGCTTTATTAGACAGAGCACTTCACCATGGGATGCTCCGGTTTGTTTGCTAAGAAGAAGGACAAGACTCTTCAACTGTGCATTGACTATCGATAGTTAAACAGGGTTACGATTAAGAATCGGTATCCATTACCGAGGATCTATGATTTGTTTGTCGGTGAAGGGCGTGAGTCTCCAAGATGGTGCACCGGATACCATCGGTTGAGGGAGTTGGGGAGGCCGATATCCTAAGACAGCGTTTAGAGAGACGAGCATAGGTTCACCGGTGATGCCTTTCGGGTTGACGAATGCTCCAGCGGCATTCATGGATCTCATGCATAGAGTATTCTAACCCTATTTGGATAAGTTTGTTGTTGTCTTTGTTGACGACATCTTGATCTACTCCTAGTCTAAGGAGGAGCATGAGGATCATTTGAGGATTGTTCTCCAGACACTCAAGGACCATTAGTTGTATACCCGAGTTGATGAAAATTAGGTTTGGCTTGTGGGAATTAGAAATTCTTGGGACACGTCATGTCGGCTTAGGTGTGTCAGTGAACCGAGAGTTGAGGCTGTTATGAGTTGGGAAATTTGATCGGAGTCTTTGAGATACATAGTTTCTTGGGACTAGCAAGGTACTACAGGAGGTTCATTGAGGATTTCTCCAAGCTAGCAGCACCTATGACTAGATTGACCCGGAAAGGGAGTCAGGATTAAAGTGAATGACTGTGAAAGATTCCAAAGTAAGAAAAGGAGGCTTGCTTCAAAGCTCTCCTATTCGATAGTCCGAGCAGGGGACAGAGATGATGTCTGTGATGCCTCCTAGGACGGAGGCGCAGGATGTGTCTTGATGCGGTAGGAAGATTCTTAACATGGTTCCAGATGACTAAGAATCACTAGCAAAATTACCCTACACATGACCTGGAGTTGGTAGCCATTGTCTTTGCCTTAAAGATTTAGCGCCACTACTTGTATGGTGAACAATTTGAAGTATTTTCAGACCACAAGAGTGCGAGTATTTTCACACAGCGAGACCTCGACGCCAGGAAGAACAGGATGGATGGGTATACGGAGGACTATGACTTCACTTTGCATTACCATCCTAATAAGGAAAATGTAGTGGCTTATGTCGAGTCACGAGGAGGTATTGGCTAACGCGTATTAGCTTCACAGGAGTGAGATGCTCGAATTGTTGGGCCGGTTTGAGAATTTGCGATACGGTGATCGGGCTTAGGGTGTGTTGGGGATTTTGGTAGCTCTACGTCGTCCTATTGAGCAAGGTGATTGCTAGGGCGGAGACACGAGGAGATATAGTCCATCGGGGGCCCATGACATAGTCGAATGCGGGTGACGAGAGTGGAGCCATCCACATATGGTAGTCTTGGAACAGGGGACCGGCTATGGTTCCCTAGTGCTGCGTTGAGGGTGAAATTCCATTACTCTCGCTTTATTATGCATCCGGGCAACCGCGAAGATGTACCGTGATCTTCTAATGTCGTCGGTGCGGGTGAATAGGCGACCGCGTTGGAAGATTTTATTCGACGGTGCCTGCGTATGTTAGCGGGTAAAGTGTTCGCCAACATGGACACTTTCGACCATTGGAGGTGGTGGTGGAGTAGGGCTCGGTGGTTTTGTGACTGCCACGGACACCGCGGAGGAGCATGATGCGGTGTGGGTGATGGTGGACCCGGCTCACTAAGTTAGCATTTTCTAGCGGTCGCAGAATGACCTTCTGCTGAAGATTCTCTTGTTTGTACATTAAAGATTATGAGTTACATGGGTGTCGATCTCATAAATATGGACAATGATCTAAGTTCTGTACACTTTTGGAAGAGAGTTTCCAAGAGCTATGGAGTTTCAGTTAATGACAGGCTTAGCGTGCTTCATCCCGCGACCAGATGGTGATGGAAGGGACCATAATATAGGTTTAAGAGGACATACTCACGAGCATGTGTCTGCCCAGATCTTAAGGAGTAGCAGGAGGAACACTTACCCATAGTGGAATTACGCCTACAACAGCAGTTATTAGGCAGAGTATACGGATGCTTCTGGGAGAAGGCTTTATATGGGAGGGTACATCTTGCGTCGATTTGTTGGATGATTAGGAGTGGAAGCGTTCCATCATTGTTAGTTTGAGAAGATGATTAGAGCGCACCTTTGAGAAGGTGGATTGATAAAGCTTCTCCGCGGCTGGTAGGCGAGAAGAGTTATGCCGATAAGCGGCGTCGACCTCACCAGGCGGCGTCCGACCTCCGGTTGGGGTGGGCGATCCGCGTTTTCTTGAGTGATACCTAAGAAGGAGTGGTCGATTTGGCAAACAGGGAAGCTAGCACCGAGAATATTGGGCCTTCGAGAAACCGGGGTGGGTGCAGTTGCATATCAATTTGCGCCACCACGGTTTATCTAGTGTCCGGCGTAGAGGCGTTGACGTCTCTCCGTATTTAGTATACTCCAGGATCGGCTCATGTATTGGATTGCGGAGGGTGCGTATTACTAATGGGACCTTCGGCGAGGAGGGACCCCGAGTGCCTATCATGGATGGCCCGGAGATCAGGTTTCTGCGATGCAAGACCATGGGGCTAATGTAAAAGTATTTGTAGCAGCTTAAGGGAGTGGAGAGCAACAGACGCGAGGACCTGATGTCATAATACATATCCTTTCTATTTGGAGACCAGTGCGTTGTCTAATATTTGGCACTAGAATAATTATTGCATATGCATGTGTTTGTGTGTACTAGTATGTATGAATTTTGAGGATGAGGAGTGTTGGGGAAAGAATGTAAAGCAGGGAAAATTCGATTTTTAAAAATGGGAAAACACGTGAGCTAGGTTGGAAACCGAAAATTTTCATCTAAGATAGCGAAGCAGGACTTCACGTTGAATTCTGTCTTCACGAATCTAATGCCAGTCGAATTTGTTAGGTCGGATTCCAAGACAATGAGGAATTTCACGTTTTTGAGACAGAAGTCAATACCGGGTGACACATGGCATGATCCCTTATGGATCTTGCTTGGCACTGTAGAGTGACACATGGTATGATAGCCATGTGGTGCACTTGTATGAATGGCTCACATTGAGCAGTGTCAAGCGGAGGAAATAATGGGAAAGATAAAAATGAGGAGCAGAAGATGACATGTGGCAAGGAGGAAGAAAGGAGAGCTTCCCACGCGATGCATCAGGGAATGAGAATCAAAGGGAAAGAAAAAAAAAAGAAAGATAAATGAGAAAGAAACGGATAGAAGAGGAAGAAAGGAGGGGAGAAAGGGGGAGATTTTCAGGTGTTGACGAATCGGGTCTAAACGATCGAAGTCGATCCATGCAACGAGTTATGTGTGGGTACCAAAATCTGGAGAGTTCATCAAAATTCCAAAGGTAGGGAATTTTTCTTTATAAGTTATTTCTAGCTAAAAGAAAAGTCATTTAATGTAGGAGTTCTTAGTGTGAACCTTGCCGTGGGATTCGATCAATTTAATTTGAATATGTGGAGATTTTGGAAGGCGGTTAAGTAGTCGAGCTGGCGTAGAATTTGGTTTTGATCTCGGACTAATCGGTTTCTTTGGTTGTGTGTTTTGGTATCCTGATGATTCGAGGGACCGAATGGAACCAAAAATATGGTTGACTCATAATATGAATGAGGCAGGAGGTGCCTGTTTTTATGGGTTCAGATTGGGGCCAGATAATTGTGTTGTTTCTTCATTGAATAAATCCACATACAGTATTACAGTATGTTAATATATGTATTTGATGTAATGACATGGCAGAGATATATGATACGATATTGGCTTATGGTTGGAAGCATGTAGCTCATTATGCATGTAACATGATATGGCATGAAATAGCACATCTGCATTTCATATGGGGACATCACTTACTAGAGCCAGATTATTTAATGCATGGTAATGGTTGTATTCACCATCATGGTGAATGTGTAGTGAGATAATGGGACCAGTGCTTATCAATTTGAGACTCACGGTTGCATGCTCGAGAAAAAAAATAATAAATCTCTCGTGTTTGGCGAAGCAAGATGTGATAGATCCCCATCCCTATAAGGTGAAAGACCCAAATTCATTCGCGATTAGGCGCTTGATTACCAGGGTGAAGCGTAAAATGTTGGAAATGCGCGATCCTGAGTGGCAGAAGCGAAAATCAGACTCTGGTGCGCTTTGCGGGTTAGTAAATTGAATGAATATTGGGGAGGTTATTCAATGGGTTAAGTCGTGGGTGAAACACCAATGATTTTCACCTGCTATAATGTTGCATGTGAGGGTCGATTGAGAAACATGGGTTTGGGCATAGGGAGTCTATCTCATTCATGATTGTGAAATATTCATATAGAATGCATTTTTGTATGGAATGGTATGTTCATGTGTGTCATTGTATTTTTACATTTAGGTGAGAGATAGCCCCTATGGGAGAAGTTTCTGCGAGCATTGCTCACCTTGTCGTGGGGAAATGTTTGTAAAAAAAAAAAAATCTTGACCCCGGAAATAGAGCGTCACAGTTTGACACCTTGCAGTGATCATAAGGTTGTGAGATATTAAGAGTTACGCGTAAGGTATTTTTCGTGTGGCTGGACATCGTAGGGTTTTGTGATTTTGTGATTTTTCCTAATCATCAACAATATTTTGATACTCTAATCTTGCTTGTACTATGTTTTCAAGAATAATGGAAATATTCTCATTCGTGAATAAGCGCAATTGGCGAACCATGTATTAAAAACTCTTGTGCACCTTTATGATTTTAGTTGAATCAGTCGTTTGAGTGTAATTGTTATTAATTTTTAATTGATTTGAGCTTTGTCAGGATTGGAGTTCAGCGTATTTCGACTATTTTTAGTCGAATTATAAACAACTAAAAAGCAGTCAGTAGTGAATTTAAGCTTTGGGTTTTTAAATCAAGTCAACTTCGAGCTTGGTTTTGTATCGAATCGTGGACTCGATTACACCCATTCCGTACCCCATATATTTTGTGTTTGTGTTTTCATTCTTCATTCTGTGTGATAGCCACGCAAGAAGTCCACACGATCCATCTGAAGGAACACAACAAAAGCCAACCCATCCACCCGATAATGCCACCTCGCTGGGGCTAATATCTGAGCCACGTCCGCACCTCGCAAAGAATAGAAAATGTAGAATTAAATTGAAAAGGAATCATACATTGGTAATTGATTCACATTTGCTCAATAAATTAAACCATGAATCACGTGGGAAGCACGTTAATATTTCAATATCCGAGACTTAGCTAGCGTGACACCTCAATATTGACCAACCAATATTCATATTTATATTTATATTTATATTTGCATTTATCCGACTACTGTGTGGTTTAACGTTACCATCATACTTTTATGTATATTTGTAATGTGTATATATATGTGTGTGTGTGTGTGTGTTTATAAATAAATAAAGTGTTTATATAGAGTATAGATAAATTGGCTGAAAACTGAGGAAATTGCCAAATTTGGGCTGAAATGCCTCCGCATGTGAATAGTGATGTCGGGGCTGCACTATTCATCAGTACTTTGCCTTTTCCTTGCATTAAACTTCCTAAGGTCATAACTTTCATCCAGATCTAGATTAGGCAGTTCTAGACTCATTGGAAAGCTTAAGAAGTTTACTATTCATAAATACAAAGATTGAGCCTTGAGTGGTCATTCTGCCAACCAAAACGATTGAAATACGTGAATCGCTTATTGCATGTAGAATTTGCTGATTTTTTTTACTTTTTCGGGCCTATATTAAGGCCAATACCTCGATTTGATCCTAATACAGGAATGAAAACATTGTTAAAACACTTATTAATATATTAAAACCATGCATAAAACTACCTTAAACATGTGGATAAATGAGTACAAAGTGTACTTACCAACTTTATCCTATATGCATCATGATTCACCTTACCTATCTTTCATCGAGACATATCAAGTAAACGACACTTTTCGATTCTGGGTCAAGATTTGTATCTAATTTTGATACTGCAAGACTGTTGGATCCCGATTCATCCAATTAAACCCTTCTGCGTGCACTTGCAATTATATTCCACCGTAATTAACTGTACTATAACCTTCATTAGTATTTCCCTGTTTATTTTTACAACTAATTTATAGAACATTAATGTTTTCAATTGTTATAAAGCCTTCTCTCTCTATATATGGTTTTTGAAAATGTTTGTGATAATATTTCTTTTGATTCTAGCAAAGATCTTCATTTTTTTTGTAATGTATTGTGTGAGCTTGTGTATAATATATCAGACCAGAAATGTAATGGGTTTATAGCTTGGATGGTGGCGCTGAGACAATGATGGGAATACATCCAAGAAATCTTGTCAACTTATTATCATCTTCATCAACTCAAAACATAACATTAAAGGAAATATTAGTAGAGGTGGCACCAAGCAGTGGAGCGGTCACGCCTGGCTCACATCGAGCCTAGCCGAAATCGGGCCGGAGCTAAAGCCGCTGTGCTTTTTCCGCCTTAAATTGCTTTTCATAGGCAAAATTTTACTACATCGAGTTGAGTCGCACATACCGAGCTGGGCCAAAATCAAACTGGTTTTTTTCTAGCCAATAATTTAACGACCTATCCCGACCCTAATTTCGAGTGGAGTAGGCTAGTCCATCGGGCCAAGTCAAAATTGCCACCTCTATATATTAGATTCACGTCTTTCATCTCCTAAAGGTTCACAAGTTTCTAATGATGTAGCTTTTAAAATATCATTGGCTCTTAAATGTCTCCATTATAATCCACAACTTTGTCCGTCTATGCAACAAGTATCTTGAGACTGATGGCTAGCAAGTCATTTCCACAACTCCATTGCAATGTCACTTTGGGAAATGGAAATCAAAAAATTAAATGACAAGAGAGTTGAAATGTAACTGGAAAGAAGATTTTTCCTTTTCCTTTTTTTTTTCTTTTGAGAAATTTATGATTTACGGATCCTTTATTTCGCATTAGTAACTCATAGATAATTTTTCTATTTGTATTTTTTAGTGATGATAATTTTATGTGATGAAAGGTGTTATATAAGATTGAATTCTAACATCTTATGTCATAGTTTCTCATATCTAAAAGGAGCTTAATAGTTTATAAACATTTATAGTACTAAACATTCATCATAGGACACAAATCCTACTAAATTTTCTTCTCCTTTTAACAATTAATCTAATTGGTAATATTCATGGAAAAAGAAAAGTTGTGTAATTGTAATATAATTATATTTGCATGTTGAAGATAACAAATTTACTCACTTACTCTTTATTATTTTTTTTCAGAAATGAAATTATTTACTCTCTTATTTAGTTTTTTATTGCTTACTCTATAGATAATTCACAAACCATTAATCTTTCCAATTATTGCACCTTCTATTAAGAAGAACTAACCAAAGGTAAAAGATATGAGACATTCTATTTGAAGAGAAGATATTACACAAGTGAAAATATAACATTGAAAATTTTAATACAAATAAAATTTTTATTTATTTTTGCCAAACCAAGGTCAAGTTAAAATTATAAACAATGATAAAATATAAATGGTAAAATGATAAAATGATTTAATAAAAAATTTTAATTTTATTTATATGTGATAAGTTTCATAAAATGAATAAACATTTTATTTAGCATTTACATAAAAAAAAATCTTATCTCCTAAACATCTAAATAATAAAACAGAATTTTTAAATCTAAACTCTATAATATCAAATAGTATAATAATATATAAATTATCAAGTGCTTTATTTATAGTGAACATTTTTATTTTTTGCCCACAATGAAATTCTATTTATATTAAGATGTTCTTCTTCTTTTATTGTTTTTTTATTGGATTTTCAAAATGGATAAAATTAATAAATATAAAAATTAAAAAAGTTTTGTGAAAAAATGCAATGAGGATATTGTTGGGTCCGAGATTGTTCATATTCGTCCCAAGGATTCTACAAGAAGATAGTTACTCGTATATCAAGATTGATGAAGATTTTGGAGTGTATGAGAGCAAATTGTGAAGTAGTTTGGATTAAGGTAATTTTGTACTGTAGGGACATGCCAAACATGGAAAGTTCGGATTAGATGGAGAGCAGCCGTGGGACGCGTGTGATTCTACTAGCTTAGAGGCCAAGGAACTTAGGGAGCAAGTAACCGATGAGCCTGGGATCTATTTGGCACGTGGATAAAGATCGAATCACAAAAGATCCAAACATCTATGTTGTCAACTAGAATTATAAACTTTTTAGGATTCTATTATGAAGAGAATACTTGAGCATCAAGTTTCCTAATTCTGATGCGATAGCTTAAAGAAAAGAACATAAAATATAAGGTAAGGTTGGAGTCATATTAGGATAATGATCCAACTATATCAAGATTTCCAAGACTAATTAGCAAAACTATAAATTCAAGACTTTGGAAGTTATCAACACGGATTTTACGAGCAGAGCTTGAGGAAGAACAAATGGAGTTCGGACGGGCTAAAGGAGTGCGGAATGAAGATATTTGGTTGAGGTATTGCACGTTAAAAGTCTTCCACCTTTAGTGAAAGATGATGTTCTTTATTTTCTTCATACTATATTGATGTAATGTGGGTATGGGTGTGTGATGCTATTGAGTGGGGAATTGAGGGAGTTCATTCTGAATTCTACCATGAGTAATTAGGTTTTAAGAAGGGCGGCAGAGAGGAGCCCCCATACCACCACATAACATTAATTGTAAACCTTGAATCATATCGATGGAAATTCTTGCATCTAGGCACAACCTCGTGAATATAGACAGGTTGTCAAACCACGTAAAAAATTGTGTATGTTTATACTTTATTACAAATTATCTCATTTGCTTTGCACACACTAAGATCTATAAGAGAAGTTCAAACATACACCACTAATCTTCAAACAATATCACAATCTAAACATCAAGGAGTACTACCTCGAACATATAATATAAATAAATAGAAGTGCAAAAAACTGAGAAAAGGTCATTACATGGAAGAGAGAGGAAAAAATTGAAAAGCATCATGCAAGAAAAATGCAACGAGGATAAAATATAATAAATAAATAAGTGCAAAAGACTTGGAAATGTGCATCACATGGAAGAAAAGGGTTAAAAAAAAATTAAAAAGAATGGATAGACTTGACTTGTCATATCAATGACCCTTTAAAGTTTTTCTTTTCCCAGTGGAATTCATTTCATGTTTGACACTTTAAGATACATTTGTGTGGGTAAACATCATGAATAAAGCGGACACCAATAATAGAGAGGAGCAAAATTAGATTGAAATGGAATTGCCAATAAGATTTTATAAAGAGGCCTGGCTGGCAGCCATAGGATTTCCTTCACATAAGAGAAAGTGGGGACACACATGAAATACACAGAAACCAGACCAAGAGATGAGTGTTGTGTACATTATAAATTAGATCACAATCGTGTGGACCGGTGTGAGCTTCCGGGAAGAGTCTATGTTCTCACTTAGTCGACGCCATTATAAAAGTGGGTGCTTATTATTATAAAATGATGAATAAAGTTATTAGATAGAATTAAAGATGGTGTCATTTATTTCTACAGAAATAGTAGTAACCATCACCATTCTGATGATGATGATGATATTCCCCCTTGCCAATGCAATATCATCATTAGCATCACCATCATCGTTAATATCAACTGATGATGAGGGAAAAGCTCTCCGCAGCACCGGTTGGTGGAATAATTCTACTTCTCATCATTGCACCTAGAGCATATAATTTGCAATGAAGACGATAGCGTCACTGGAATCGCCATATTCAGTTCAGACAAGGAATTGGGTGAGCTTAGAAATTGAACTTTTCTTCATTTCTCAACCTCGTTTATCTCGATCCTATTGCGTGTGGGCTCAACGGAAGCATCCCGTAGAAAATAGGTACTCTCACTCATCTCACATCGCTCGATCTCAGTTTTAACAATCTTATAGGTGAGCTACCTCTTTCTTTGGCTAACCTCTCTCAGTTGGAGTACCTCATCCTTTCTAATAATCGACTACATGGTTCAATTCCTCCTGAATTTGGAAGAATAAAGAATCTAATCTATTTGTATTTGCATTATAACAAATATGACTGGTGTCATTCTTCTTCATTGGGCAATCTAACCACCTAACTTATCTTAGCCTTCAAAGTAACCACATCAATGTTTTTATCCCTCCTGAAATTGGGAAAATGAAGAATATGACTTACTTGGATCTAGGTAATAACTATCTTATTGGTGTCATCCTTCTTTTCTAGGGCATTTAACCAAACTGGAAATTCTTTATCTTGATGATAATCAAATCAATGGCTCCATCCCTTTTCAAATAGGGCATTTAGAGAATGCAGATATAATATCCCTGAATAATAATAACCTGACCGGTGTTATCCCTTCTTCATCAGGCAGTCTTACCAATCTGACTTATCTTGAACTTAGAGGTAACCAAATCAATGGATCCATCCCTCCAGAAATAGGGAACTTGAAGAAACTGTCTCACCTAGACATTAGTGATAACTTAATTTGTGGAAAGATACCTTCCCAATTCGAAAAATTGAAACTAGTAGAATACTTCAATCTCTCCCACAATAACCTCTCAGGCCCCATTCCTCATTGTCTTTCTAACTACATGTGGACAACTATTGACTTATCGCACAATCACTTAAAGGGTCATGTTCCCTCCCAATTGCAGTCTAGAGCTCCATTAGAGGCATTTGCCCACAACAAAGGTCTATGCGGTGAACTCAAAGGTTTTCCACATTTCAAGAAAAGCTACGATCAAATCATACTCATCATCCTTGTTTCTTTATTTGCGACCTTATTCCTTTCGGTTGTGATTCTTGGGTTGCTTTTCCATAAACGAAGGATTAGAAAAAATCAATCACTTGAGACAAGAAAGGTGAAAAATGGAGATCTATTTTCAATATGGGACAATGATGGTGTGATTGCTTATCAAGACATCATCCAAGAAACCAAAGGATTCACATCAAATATTGCATGGGTACCGAGGCTATGGCGATTTATAGAGCACAATCGCTTCCAAAGAACGCTGCTGCCTTGAAAAAACTTAATGGATGGGAAAGTGAGGATCCAACCTACTTGAAAAGCTTTGAAAATGAAGTCCAAATACTATCAACAATACAACATCGCAACATTGTGAAACTTCATGGCTTTTGCCTGCATAACAGATGCATGTTTCTTGTTTTCAAATATATGGAACGAGGGAACTTATTTTGCATGCTGAGGGATGATGTTGAAGCTATGGAATTGGGCTGGATTAAGAGGGTGAATGTGGTTAAAGGCATTGCTAATGCTTTATCCTCCATGCATCATAATTGCGACTTCCCTATCATTCATCGAGACATATCAAGTGCTTCGTCCTGATTAGTATGCCTAATTTTATTCCCAAGCGTAGGGATTATAGTCGTCTAGCATTGTAATACTGTGGGAATCCACAGGTCATCTCCACAGGATGGTCCCATTCTGGCTGATCAATAGGAGCTATTCTCCACTAAAAGTATGATTTAAAGAAAACTGTAGTGTTGTGTTGTTTGATTGAATGGTTGATTGGTTTGAATGTTTTGAATAGAAAGACAATTGCTGGGATTTTTAGGGTTCCACTCACTTCTGATCAGGTAAGTCCCACCTCTTATTTTATAAACTCATCTAGGAACCATTGATAAAATGGTTCTCACGGAGGATTTATCTTTAAATGCTTTTTGGAAAATAGAGATGATCAAGTAATGTCAAACACTTGTTCTCACTAAATGAACCCTAGTTGGCATTATGATCGCTACCAACGTACCGGAAATATCTCACGTTGTCAAGAATTTGTCCAACTAAGGATTTAAACCTTTCTACACAAGTGATCACATTACACAAATCCATTGAAAATCAAGAGAGGAATTGAGGGATTTTACCTTTGATCGGGTGAGTTTCCGTATGATCCTAGCTAGGGGCTTAGAACTCCATAAAACTTGTATGAACAATTAAAGATGAAGAAACGATTAAACATAAAAACAAGACTTATGGAAACTTAATTGACTTGTAAAACTGAGAATAGAAAATATGGAATGCTAAGATTTGTGCGCACAAATATTAATGCCGAAAGATTACAAACTCTTGAACTAAAACTTCTAAAGAATGGAAATCAAACTGGATCTACAAAGTACCACTCAAAAAATGGAGAAAAACTCTTAAAACCTAAACCCTAGAAGTTGAAGAACTCAAACCCCAAGAGAAAACTAAAAGACTCCAAAAGATCCCTCTAATACTGCGGTCCCTCCTCCCCTTTATACCCCTCCAAAGTGATTCTCCCATTTTGGTTCGCTGCGAAAGTGCCCTCATAATGTCCGATTGAATTCTTGGACACTCTCAAGAAGTTCCATAGTTCTACCTAGACTTTAAGTTCTACCTATAGACTTGCTTATCGTCAATTTTCTAGCAAGTTCTACCTAGACTCAAGTTCTACTCCAGAGGGACTTGGTCCACTGCCAAATCTCTTAAAGAAGTTCACCGATAGGACTTGGAAGTTCTACCGTAGGACTTGTCCTCCGTGCTTTCTTTGCTTTGGTCGGGTTCTCGAAACTTCACAATTTCTCACCCACATCCACATTGCTTCATATCGCTTCCCGAGCTTACATCCCGTGAACTTACGTTTTAAACCCGAAAAGACTCCGCACAAATCTAAAACACAAGAGATTAGAAGTACTGCTCTTATGCCAAATGTGAGTACATTGTGATTTAAAATGTGTTAGATTCCGTTATAATTATCACTCAATCGTATTCATCACACCCCATTCCGCATCTTGCTAGTCCCTAGCAAGATTTAGATCTAACTACCCACTAGGTATGAAAACAAGGCGCCTAAGACAGCCGTTCTTTGCAAAAATCTCAAAATAACACTTATGGAGAGCATTTCAATCACAAGCAGTATGCACCAAGATGACTCAATCTGCTCCAACCATCTTATAATACAATGAACATTATAACACTTTAACACAAATTCGCTATTCAAATAAGGATTACGGGTTTAAGAAGGTATAGTCAGTGCTTTATAGTGAACTGTAATGATCAAAAATAAGGTAAGCAATCATATAACATAGAACATGTAACCATCATGCATAAGTCAAAAGGAACGTAAAACATAAGCCGAATCAAAAGGTCTTAACAGCTTGTAATGACCATGGGTGTAATGAAAGAAAAGTGGGAAAATCAAAACGGTAATGCATAACATGGCTAAGGTCTACTAACTGATCGCTAACACTACTTAGAACATTTAACACAACTACGCAGTTGTCGCCTCATCCTCATCAAGAGAATGCGCGCCCCGTCCATTACAATCGTCCAATTCATCTGATTCTCCCAAACTGAGAGGTAGCATCCGCCATCGCCGTCTCCCCGAAGATGTGGCTCAAGTCCGGGAGAGACGCTCTGGCCACTGCTTCTGCTTCCCAAGGATGCACTTGAACCATCCCTTGATCCGCCGCTCCATCCTCTTCAAAGGCGATGTGCTCATAGGTGCTGGAACTGTGGAAGAAATGGTCCCGGTAGGAGGGGCTGAAGGCACTGAGGACTGTGGTCTAGTGGAGGCTGCTCGGCTCTTCGCCAAAGTCTTAGTCGTAATCCAAGCCTCCCGCCGAGGTATCACCTTTTTCTTTAACCGTTCCTCATCCCCGCTTCTTCTACCATACTAGCCGCGCGAGGAACGGAATACTCCGGTTTGAACGCGAATATTGTAAAAACTCTCTCATCGCACCATACTAATAGTGCATAATCACAAGTTTTCCACTATAACCTCGTATAACAACTGAATCTGTTCTTGACTGGGAGACTTTTCACAACCATTCGGCCAAACACGATTGTGGATGATCTTGTTCATCAGGGCGTATTCCGGCTTTAACTTTCCAGGAACAAATTCTTGTCTCATAAATCCATTCATGGGTACAGGACGGGTGCACATAGCCTCAGTGAATAAATGGGCATCAAATCGCAATGGCCTGAAAGTGGATATGGAATGTCCGACACGCCGTGGCGAATATAGTGCAAGGCATGTGCTATCGAGTCGAGACACGGCTGCTTTCCATCACCGAAGTTTCCACCGAGTCAACCCGCTTGATTTTCTTCAAATCGAGTAGAACTCAACTACCGAAGGTAAATATCCGCGATCCCTGCAGTGCACGTATGCATATTTTGTTCCCGATACCACTCGATGGGATGCGACATAAGAATGTTTCCAAATTGACACCCTCTCGCAGATCTCGAAACTCTATTCGCCATATTAATCGAACCTATTTCTCGTGGCTCACCGAATCTTCTCGGTAAACATAGCCTCTATTTCTTCATCGACACTCTCATAAATCCTCACTTTCCCCAAGAGGATATAGCCTCGCTTTCTTTTCTCTTTTCACCGGGCCGGGTGGCATCGGGCTTCTTCTTCACCGCCGCTCCATAGAGGACCTCGATGCCTTCCCCTTCCCCAGATTCTCTTCGAACGTGCCATGGAGATGGCAATGATATACAACTACCCGTACGCCCGTAAATAAATCATCATATCCCAAAGACTCGTCTCGAATTAACACCGGGTCGGCTCCTATGTACATCTGGTTAGTAGTCTCGCCCATATGGAGTATAGCCTCCCCATCCAACAATCACGTAATAGCAAAGAAAAATCCAACCACAAAGGTCCATATATAGCCGAAAAGAGATCAACAATGCTAATGGGGAGTTGTAAAGCTACCACGGAGAACACCGACCGCGGGGTAACTAATCCGGGAACTCTGGAACCGAAAACCCGGGCGCAGCGATCGAGCTTGGGAGGTGACTCTAGAGGAACACACGGCTAGGGCCTCTTCTGGTCAGTCAAAAAGCAAAAGGAATATGAAGAGGTGCCAAGATTTCGGGGTTAAAAACCCTTCTTCCCACTTCGCTCATCCTACCTAGGGACTTTTAAGTTCTACCGTAGGATTTAGCCATCGCCACTTTTTGTTAAGTCTCTACCGGTAGGGACTTTAAGTTCTACCTGGGTGAGGGACTTCTACTCAAAACCGATTTTTCTTCTTCTTTTTTTGAATATATATAATGAATATATATATATATATATATATATATATATATATATATACATATACATATATAATTTCACTTGTATATATATGTCATTTATACATCTTCGACTGCTCAACCGCTCTTCATCCGTGTTTTTCGCATGTTTATTTTCTCTTGTTCAAATTCCATAACTGGATCGCATTTGTGTAATTTAATCGTAATTCATTCTCGGGATATCTTCAAACTCTCCATGAGAATCATCATTGCTCCATGAATCCGATTCCTAAGGTTCGAATAAACTTGACAACCTAAAGCTCAAAATGGGTGGCATGAGACACTACAAATCCACTGGTATGCACAAATGATGGCCTCTAATCATTTTCCACTTATGCAGTTCCGTGAAAGACTATGATGCATGAAATTAACATAACCAAATAAAATGATGCACAATTGGAAACAATCACAGTAAGATCGGGAAATTTTTTGGCCATAAGTCCGTGAATTAGTGAGAAGCAAAGAGGTAGAATGCAAGGGGGAACAATTACGTAAGAATATAAGTCTTGTTAAGATGCACATATGAAGATGATGTGGAGAGATATGAGAGATCAAACCCGTATGTACAAAGGCATGTAAAACATAATACTCCAAAGACGCAAATTTTGAAAAATTTGACCTTAATCGAACATATAACGAGCGTAGTTACATTCAACCCGTGTACACCTACTCCCTCATTAACAAACAAGCATTGTCCCCAATGCATTGAACCAAGGTACCCCCACAAATGCACTGAGGGATCACAAAAACAATGTACCCACGACGACATTTTCTATGCTATTGAAAAGAAATGAAATAACGTGAATTGAAGTAAAACAATAAAAATAGAAAGCAAGAACAAAAATAAAAGCAAAACTATTTACAACAATTTGAGAATGAGGTTACTTGGAAGGAGAGTTTTGGTAGAGCGGGTCTACCAAATCCACAGCATGTTCGTGAGGAGAGAAATGCTCAAGGAATGGTTTGAGGCGTTGGCCATTCACCTTGAAAGAGTTCCCATTGTCGTGATTTTCAATTTCCACGGCCCGTATGGATAAAACCACCTTGACGATGAAAAAGGGCCACCCAACGAGCCAGCTCTGTGGAATATGTAACGGAACTATACAAATAGCATTTCTCTTGATCGGGTTCAAAAGTTTTCCCGTAATAGACTTGTCATGGAATAATTTGTCGCCTCCTTGTAAATTATGGAGCTTTCATACGATTCTCCCAGCCTCTTCAAGTTCATTTAATCGCAATAAACGCCGCTACCCGCTTTGAGTTAGATCGTAATTAAAAGTTCGAATAAATTTCAAGAAGTCTTGTTCCATCTCTACCGCAAATGGCAGCTTTTCCATAAATCAGCCTATAGGAGACATACTAAGAACGCTTTTGAAGGCAAAGACGGTATGCCCAAAGAGCATCGGTAAGACGGAGTGACCAATCTTTTCGACAGGCAACCTGCCTTTTCTAAATGTGTTTCATCTCCTATTAGCTAGCTCACCGACTACTGTCCGTGGGTGGTAAGCCGTGGATACTTTATGGGTGAATTCCATATTTCTTCAATGCATTTTCAAAAGATCGATTGCAAAAAGTGGAGTCCACCATCACTAATAATCGCCCGAGGCGTTCCAAAACGAGAAAAAATATGTTCCTTTATAAATTTCCAAAACAACCTTTAAGGGTCAATGGGTTCCTCGTTTGGAATTGCCTCAACCCACTTAGACACGCAGTCAACAGATAATAAAATGTAGAGATAGCTACAAGAAGGGGGAAGGTCTTAGCGAAGTCAATACCCCAACAATCAAAATTTCAATGATTAGAATTGGGGTAAAAGAGGCATCATGTTTCGCTTTGTGACCCTCCTAGTTGTCGGCATCGAAAGCACATGTTTCATAGAAATCAAAACAATCTTTAAATAGAAGTGGCCAATAAAACCCAAATTTTTGCAAAATCTTGTCCGCTGTTTTTGGCGAGAAACATCCTGAGGCTTCGCATCGGCAAAGTTAAAATCCGTACCGCTTCATCATGGGTACACATCTCCTCATTATTTGATCCGACGTATTTAAATAGATATGGATCATCAAAATAGTATTTCTTAATATCTCACAAGAATTTTTCGTTGAGAAGTCCATTGAGCTGGAATCGCGCTGACTAGGTAATTCACTATGTCAAGATACCATGGGTAATGAGCAAGAGCAAAGAGTTGTTCATCAGGAAAGCTATCACCCATGGGCGCGGAGTTGATTTCGAACTAATCGAGATAAAGTGGTCGCAACCACATTCTCGACCCCCTTTATCTTTAATGGTCAGTTGAATTCTTGATGAGTAAAATCCACCTTAGTTAACCTTGGCTCGTATCCTCGCTAGAGAGCAAGTACTAAAGCCGCATGATCCGTAAAAATGGTCATATAGATGCCAACAATATATGACCCGAATTTTCTAGAGCAAAGACAACCGCTTAGAAACTCTTTTTCTCGTGGGTTGTGTAGTTGGCCCAAGCGTAGTCTAGTGTCTTGACTGCATAGCAATGACAAAGCCTGTCCTCCCTCCGTCCTAACACAAATTCCTATGGTGGCAATCACTAGTACTCAGACATGATCTCAAATGGGAGGTCCCACTAGAGACCATGATCTGGTGGCAGACACTAGCATGTTTTGAGCTTAGCAAAGCAGAAATAATGCTTGTGACCATGTGAAAGGACATCTTTAGCGAGCAAAGTACATAAGGGTCGGGCTATAGCATCAAAATCTTTTTTATAAACCTTTCTATAAAAACTAGCATGGCCTAAGAATGAACTATGTCTCTAACACACTTAGGAGTAGTGGAGGTTGGAAATCGGGCTCAACTTTGGCCCATCAACTTTGATTCCATCTTTGATACAATGTGGCCTAAGACAATTCCTTGTGTTACCATGAAGTGACATTTCTCCCAATTTAACACAAGATTTTTCTTGGCACCTCTCCAAAACTTCTTACGTAGTTCTAAATTAACGAAGTCAATAAAACTGAGAAATCATCCATGAAGATTTCCAATATGATTTCTATCATGTCACTGAAGATTCCCATCATGCATCGTTGGAATGTTCCGGGTGCATTGCATAGTCCAAAGGGCATTTTCCTAAAGGCGAAGGTACCAAAGGGCAAGTGAATGCTTTGCCGATCTTCCAAAGCTATCTCAATTTGATTGCACTCAGTACCCATCAAGAAACACAAAATCTATGCCCCGCAACTCTCTCTAGCATTTGATCAACAAACGAAGAGGAAAATGGTTCTTCCAGCACTCTGCATTAAGCTTCCTATAGCTTATGCACACTCTCCATCCTGAAGTGACACGAGTGGGAATGAGCTCGTTATTTTCATTGGCAACTACCGTGACTTCTAATTTTAGAACTGTCTAGTGTTGGACTAACCCACTTACTATCTCGGCATATTAGGGCAAATAACCCTACATCCAAGAGCTTTAAAACTTCCTTCTTCTTCACCACTTCTTTCTCGCCTATTGTCTAATCGTCTCCGTGGCTGCCTAGGAAGGTTTAACGTCAGCTTCTAAGTGAATTCTATGTGCGCATCAAGGGCCGATTCCCCGACATCTCTGAATTGTCTAGCCTAGCAAATTCCGTGGGTTTTCACATTTCAAAAGTTGAGTTTTTGAGTCAAATTTCTAAGGAGGAAGATATGATTACCGGAAAAGTGTCATGCTCCCTAAGAATGCATATTTATGATGTGTCAGAAGGTTTTAGCCTGGGCTTAGGTGGCTTCTCCTCCGAAGGCAAATGTCCTCTCCTCATTTGGTGGCAAGGTTCAAATTTAGGTACCCACTGCTAACTTCAAATACATCTTTATGCTCAATTATAGAGTGAGAAAACTCGACCAGCAGTCACTTCTCATCCCCAATTCAAATAACTGTGACACTTTAAGAGGATCATCATGTGAGACATTATCCGTATTTTTGCACTACCTGAGTCAATCATATTAATTTCACACGTGTCTTCATCCCATTCCTTTGATTACATTGAAAATATTCAGATAATACTATGTTCCTTAAATGAAAGTGTCATTAGGCCTCCCCTACAATGTATAATGGCATTAGCAGTTGCCAAGAATGGTCGACCAAGAATTACTGGAACTCGAGTTCCTCGTCACACAGCCGAGTGTCAAGCACCACAAAATCGATGTGGAAGTAAAATTTGTCCACTGACCAAGACATCTCACTATTCCCTGTGAATTTTGACACCGCGGTCACCAATTGGAGGTGATATTGGTTGGCTCGAATTCTCCTAACCCTGTGTCCATATACCGAGTAAGGTAAGGACATTAACACTCGCCCCTAAGTCCACTAAAGCATGCCCCAACTTTGAATTTCCAACTACTATGTAAAATAGTGTGACTACCCGGGTCTTTGTATTTTGGGCAAGTTGTCTCAATTAGGGACGTAGATCACTCCACCATGAATGCCTCCTTGTTGACACCTAGTTTCCACCGTGCACAAGTCCTTCAAATTTTAGCATATGATGGGATTTGCTTAATGGCCTCTAACAAGGGAATGTTCACACCCCGCTTGAACAACTCATAAAATTTCAAAGATGGCTATTCACTTTCTTTGGGTGCTCTTAAATTATGAGGGTATGGAGTTTGGAGGGATATGGTTAGATTCTATCTCCGGTTGCTATCTTTGTCATTTGTATTAGGGACACGAGGTGGTCCGATTTTTCATCCTCTCTAAATCTAATTCACTATGAGACTCTTGTGATGGTTCCTGGTTGGAATAGTTTTGTCGACCACCTTTACCACTCCGGGCGTAGTGACCGCTTTACAATGCTCAAAGGTACCCTCACTGAACCTAAACTTCCCAGCTAATCGCTTGACTCAGGTTTTGGATGGGTTGAGATGGGAGTTTCCCTTTTTCTTGTTGAAGGTTACCTATAGACGAGGTTAACTTGGTTATCCGGGATCCTCATCACCGTGAGCAAAGCTCGGAATCTCCGTGTTTGTAGTTTGTCGGGCTTGTACGAACTGTGAATATGTCCCATACTTCTCTTATGTGGAGGCTGGTAAGGCCGTGAGTTTTGATTCCTCGTTCTAAGTGGATGATGACCTTGATCGAATTTCCTCAAATCCCTGGGGCCTGACTCGAAATGGATGAATGGAATTTGGAAACCTGGTTTGATAGAGGGCCTTGGCTGTTTAAGGAAGTTAGGTGGTCCTCCTCATTTCTCCAGCCTAAATTAGGATGTTATCCTAAACTGTGATTGTATGTTTCAGAGTATGGGACAAAGGTTTTTGGTAGTTAAGGGCGTTGGTTTGTTCAATTTGAATGGCTCCTTAACTTGAGGGAAGATTTGGGCGCTTAATGGTCGAGTGTAGGGTCATCGCATATAATGCATGGTTCCTCCACTCTAGGTCCAAAGGTATCGAGGGTATTTGAGGTACACTAGCCACCCTGCCCACTCTCTTCATCTCTACGGGCCCTAATTTCCTTGTCAAATCAAGTAAATCTCGCCCGCAACTCATCATTCTCTTAGGTGGTGGATTCCACCACCAGCAGTGTGTGCTATGCACTTCAGCAAAGGTCTATAAGGCTTTGTCTCCTGCCCGAGCCGTTCTCTCGCTATAGTGTCAAAAGTTGAATCTCGCTCCTCGCACTCTTTTCATAAATTCTCCCGCACACATCATTTGATGTACTCGTTATTACCTAGAGATAATCCTTGATGAAAGTATGCACAATTTGTTCAACTCCAACCCATGATGAGGGATAGCATGGAGGAGATCCTTATATCTTTCCCATACCGCTGCAAAGGGTTCACCTGGCTTTTCAGAAAAGTTCTAAATTGCTCGCATGAGGGCATTAGTACGTGCAGGAGGGAAAAACTTATTGAGGAATTCATTCCGCATGTTTTCCCAATGCAAAGATCGACTGAGAGTAAGGAATGGAACTAGATTTTGGGCTTTCCTTAAAGAAAAGGAAATAAGACCAAACAGATAATGTGGAGAGGGGAACCGGTGGAGAGGAATGCACTGCATACATCCTCAAAATCCCTCATGAATGAGTAAGGATTCTCGCATTCAACCCTCGTATACAGTAGAAGACCTTGACTACTCTGATTTCTCACTGTAGAATTACTGACTCACCGACAATTTAGAGGCTGAGGCTTGCACTCACTCGGTGGTCACTACTACATTGGCGTGAAGGTGAGGACCCATACGATCACTATACACCTATCCCGTCACTGTTTATCGAGCCGCAGCATGGCCCCCCATGTTGTGGAGGCTCATAGAGTCCTTGCTGATTCTCAGGATTATCCATTGGAGGTAAAATGTTATCTTGAGACACTTGGCTTATAATGGATTTCTCAAGGTTTCTAGGGGATACAACACTAATCTGTTTCTCAAGCAGAGCCCTGCATTGACATGCACTACACTCCGACTGGGCCCAAGGAAACACTTACCGAGATTTCAACAAAACAAAACAAAATAAAAAGAAAATGGAGAACGCATCGATTTGCAATGCACCGTAAATTACCTCTAGCCTCTCATCAACTTGGTTAGTCGCCACTTCCCAACGGCGCCCAAAAATGCTTCACCCCGATTAGTATGCCTAATTCTATTCCCAAGCGTAGGGAATTTATAGTCGTTTAGCATTGTAATACCGTGGGAATCCACAGTCATCTCCACAGGAGTGGTCTCGATTCTTGATCAATAGGAGCTATTCTCCACTAAAAGTATGATTTAAAGAAAAACCGTAGTGCTGTGTTGTCTGATCGAATGGTTGGGATTGGTTTGAATGTGTTTTAAATAGAAAGACAATTGCTGGGATTTTTAGGTTCCACTCACTTCGAACAAAGTCTCCACCTCTTATTTTATAAACTCATATAGGGAACCATTGATAAATGGTCTTCGATGGAGGATTTATCTTAAATGCTTCGAAAATAAAGATGATCAAGTAATACTAAACACTTGTTCTCAATTAAAATGAACCCTTAGCTGGCATTATGACTGCCACAACGTACCGAAATATCCTGCTAACACGTTGTCAAGAATTTGTCCAACTAAGGATTTAAACCTTTCTACACAAGTGATCAATATTACTACAATCCATTGAAAATCAAGAGAGGAATTTGAGGGACTTTAATTCTCGATCGTGTGAGCTTCCGTATGATCCTTCAAAGCAGAGGGGTTTAGAACTCCATAAAATTTATATGAACAATTAAAGTCGAGGAACAATTAATCATAAAAACAAAGTATCTTGAAGAAATCTAATTAACTTGTAAACCTAGAGAATGAAGAATATGGAATGCTAAGATTTAAAGAAAAATAAAATATTTATAGCGAAAGATTACAAACCTTTGAATCCAAAACTTCTAAAAGAATGGAAATCTCAAACTGGATCTACAAGGTAAATTAATTAAAAATTGGAGAAAAACTCTAAAACCTAACCCTAGAAGTGAAGAAATTAAAACTCAAGAGAAAAACTAAAAGACTCCAAAGATCCTCTAATACTTTGGTGGTCCTCCTCCTTTATGTACTCTCCAGTGATTTCCATTTTGGTTCGCTTACGAAAGTGCCCTCGCGTCCGGATTAAATTCTTGACAATTCCCGCAAGTTCCATAATGCTCTACCCCAGAGACTTTGCTTATCGCTAATTTTCTAGTTAGAAGTTCCCACCTAGTAGACTCAAGTTCTACCTAAGTAGACTCATTCCACCGGCACTTCACTGAGAAGTTCTACCGGTAGGACTTGAAGTTCCCACCGTGTGGACTCATTCCTCCGGGTGCTTTCCCGTCACTGGGTCTCAACTTCGCACTCCTCACCCACATCCACATTGTTTCCATATTGGCTTCCCGAAAGCTTACATCCTTGTGCACTTACGTTTTAAACCCGAAAGACTCGCACAAATCTAAAAACACAGAAGAGATTAGAA
The DNA here is from genome assembly GCA_016808115.1 of Tetrastigma voinierianum. Lineage (NCBI taxonomy): Eukaryota > Viridiplantae > Streptophyta > Magnoliopsida > Vitales > Vitaceae > Tetrastigma > Tetrastigma voinierianum. The sequence continues at coordinate 19,992 of JAEQBH010006873.1, read as the reverse complement.
GTACCTGTTCTTATGCCAAATGTGAGTACATTGTGATTTAAATGTGTTAGATTCCGTTATAATTATCACTCAATTGTGTATTCATCATCAAGCAATAACATTCTTTTGGATTCTAAGATTGAAGTTTTTGTATCAGATTTTGGCATTGCAAGACTGTTAGATCCTGATTCATCCAATCAAACCCTTCTTGCAGGGACTTGCGATTATATTGCACCCAAGTAAGTTAGATGAACAATCTTCACTAGTTTTTTTTTTCTTATTGACTTCAAAATATTTTATATAAAACATAGATACTTAATTATTTTTCCTATATTTTGGTTAGCTTATACTATGATGACGTAAAATTCGATGTATAGCTTTGGGATGGTTGCGCTTGGAGACGCAATGGGAATGCATCCCGGAGAATTTAGACCTCAAGTATATCTTCATTAACTCAAAACACAATATTAAGTGATATATTAGATTCATGTCTTTCATATCCTAGATGTACACGAATTTCTAATGACATAGCTCTTATGGTGTCTTTGGCGCTAAAATGTCTGCATTCTAATCCACAATTTCGTCCATCTATGCAACAAGTATCTTCCAAACTTGCTTCTGCAAAGTCATTTCCGCAACAATATTGGAGAACTACCAATTATGCAACTAAAAATTGAAGTTATTTAAATGTCATCATTTGTATGTATATAATTGGAAATTAGTGATGTTTGTTTCCACTTTCTATTCTATGTATATTTGTATAATAATTTTATATCGCTTGTTTGTATATAATTGGAAAGGAATATATATATATATATATATATATATATATATATATATATATATATATATATATATATATATATATATATATATATATATATATATATATATATATATCTGTGTGTGTGTGTGTGTGTGTGTGTGTGTGTGTGTGTGTGTGTTTGTTCAGGTGTGTTTGTTTGTGCTCGCACACAATTTTTCTCTAATACTAGTTTTTACTAAAGTGATAACTATATAATGTATAAACGAGTTAAACTACTCGAGCTCTACTCATAAAATACTCAAATTCGACTCGGAGTTAATCGAGTTGAGCTCAAGCTTGAGTAACTTATCAAGTCCAGCCAAACATCACAATGCCTAACTCGAGCTATTCGCGAGCTTAATCGAGATTTACTATTTTATTAATTGAGTCGAGTTGAGTTCGAGTATAATTATTTATTATTATTTTTAATTGATTTGAGATTTATCGAAATAATTCGAAAGTAGCTCCGACTATTTTTCGAAATAAGTTTCAAACGCTTGAAAGTTGTGCTTGGATCGAGTTCAAGCTTCGAGTTTTTTAATCGAGTCGAGCTTGTGCTTGGCTTTGTATTGACTCGACTTGATTTCACCCCTAGAGCAGACCCGATTCAGGCCCAAAAACGCCTCTTGTTGAAAATTTACCTCCCTTTGTGTCCATAGCCCCTGAAATCCATAAATATTGAACCATTGGACCACATGCCCCCATTTGTTTAACTCTACAATATAATGCTACTCAAGAGTGCCCTCATTGACATTAAATCTATGAGATAAAAAATGGAGAACCTCTCTAAACCCTAGCCTCATTTTCTCTCAACTTTTTTTCTACTAGCTTCTTCTCTTTAAGCAAGGAGAGGTGATTTTTTTTTTTTTACTCATCACCAAATCACCCTCTACACCTATTTTTCATCGTTTCTTCCTCAATAAAATAATATTCACACAAATCTAGGTTTATTTGTTTTTCATGGTTTACTCACACCTTGGTGCATGTTTGATCATATCACCTTGCGGCGCTCAGGTTGTCGTTGTCTTGGTGCAAGAGGTCGTTATGTCGTCTCAATACGACGATTTGCTTTTCGTCGTCGCTATGCGATGTTTATTTGTGTTTGGGTGATTCAAACAAACAAAATATATACAATCAGAAATAAGAAATCAAATCAATGGTCGTCAGTATACTGCAAAACTAGAGTCATATGTATTATAGTCATAATAGTAATATCAAATGTGTAGACTCAACTATTAAATATATAGACTTTGAGTCGTTTTATTATGCTATTAACCTAGATAAGTTAGTCATCCATTGTGGTTTTTAGCTATTTTGATTCAATGTTTCTACTAATGTATTACTAGTTCAATCAATGAAATTATTTTTCCTTAAAAAAAGACATTAAACTGACTCCTTACGATCTATATGGAATGTGCAATTCTAGGATGACCTCAAACACCAAATGATGATGTAATATTAAGAAATTGTGGTACTATTTTATATATATAATTTTACTTATAATATGTTAAAAAGTCTATAAATGCGAACTTTCCTTTTTGATTCACTTGCACTGTGGCTTTACCCAAAAATAAAGATATTTAGCAAGTACATGGAACTTTGAAATATGAAACTCCATACAAAAATGTGATGTACAAGCAATGCAACATCGACAAAGATTCTCAGACTTTATTTAACTTAATAACATAACAAAAATAGCTCATAATGAGATAACATGACGCAATTCGCGATTAACCAACTACTCGGGTCATTAGCTTGCATTATGTTTATATGTGTGCTTTACAAATCATTTATCATAATCTGACATATGTGACACATCGCAATGATGTATATGACTATCACATATAATCCATGGATATGTAATCATTTCACCTTAAATGCATATTATTTCAATATCATATGGCATTTTAACCAAAACAATTCTTTCATGCATAATCCATATACTTTTTTTTTATGGATAAACAGGAATATATATATATATATATATATATAACAAAAAGAAGGAACAAGGGCCCCCAGGGGTATATAGGGCATATACAGAGAGGTGTCGTAAGCTAAACCCAAGGAAAAGGAGCAAAGTAGCAAAAACAATCACCCCACTCAAGACAAGGTTGCAACACCAATATTCTAACAAAAAAAAAGTGCTCCACATCATGAACCAAGCTTAGCCCAAGAAGAGAAAGAAAATAAAAGGCAGACTTCAATTCTGTCTTGGAAAAGTGTCTGCCTTTTGAACGCGACCAGCTCCTCCTCTTTCCACAAATTAATCAAAACAAAGAGGGACCACCCTCCATAACTTATGATCATTTTTTTGGCAGGGAGGTGCAAAATTTAACCCAAAGACGTTTTCACTCATAAAAGGGCAACCTGCCCATCTAGACAAAGAGAAAATGGCAGTCCACATGCACCAAACCTTTGGGCAGTGAATGAATAGGTGTTCTAGAGACTCTTCATCCTTTCCACATAAGCGCACCCGCCGGCCGGTGGAGAAACTCCTTTTTGCTTCGATCCATGGTCAAAATCTTGTCCCATCAAACTTCCTAAGCAAAAAAACCTACCTTAGGGGAACAATAGGGTTCCACGACATCTTTATAGGCACCGACTGCTGTCTTCCGCCTTCCAACAAGTCAAAACAAGTTTTTACAGAGAAGCTACCATTTTTTGCCTCTTTCCACCAAATCCTATCACTGAGATTAGGACTGATACTCTGAGAATTAACGGTGCCAAGGAAACCTTGCACCTCCTCCAATTCCCAATCATGAAAATGCCTTCCAAAGCTGAAGTTCCATCCTCCCCCAAACCCCGAAACCACCAAAGGTCTCAACCCCAAATTTCCTTTAGCTAGCTTAAACGTTACGCGAGGAAAGGAAGAGCATAGTGGAGCTTCACTACACCACCAGTCTTCCCAAAATCTCGCCTTGGAACCATCCCCTATCTTCACGGAATAGTGATGTCTTAGGATCAAACCTTTCGCACTGCCTTCCCAAAAGACCAATCCCATATAAATTTTTAGAAATAGGAGGAAACCAACCCCCATCATACGAACCATATTTCATATTGATGACACTCCTCCACGTAAAGCTATCTTCCATCGTGAATCTCCAACACCACTTCTTGAGCATAGCCCTATTAAAAATGGAGAGATTGCGAATGCCTAAACCTCCTTTCTCTTTACTCTGAAAAATAGAATCCCAACTTATCAAATGGAATTTTCTCTCAGGAGAGCCCCCTCCCCAAAGGAAGTCTCGTTGAATTTTGTCTGGTCTGCTTTAATTTTCTTAGGGAGCCTAAGAGAGACAATAAGTAAGTGGGCATGTTGAGAGGACACTCGAATAAGAGTGAGTCTTTCCACCCTTAGAGATATATATTGTCTTTTCCAAAGAGCCAAACTCTTCGAAACCTCTTCCATCCCATCCCACACTCTACTCTTCCTTATGCTTTGCACCTAGAGGCCCCCAAGATACTCGTGAAGCAAAGAGCCTATGTTGCACCCTAACTCAAAAGCAAGCCTTTCCACATCATCAACCCTGCCCACAGGCAGCAAAGAGCTTTTCTCTAAATTAATATTCAAACCCGAAAGCCGCCTAAACTGTTGTAATCCAGCATAAGTGAGTTATATGCTCCTCAAATAGTCCCATGTACATGACAAGACCGTCACGCAAAGCAAGTGTGTGGATTTTGCTTCACCGTGTTGTCTCTCCCTTAAAATATACCTGCAGATAACCAATTTCAACAACTTTGTCAATCATTAATGATAGAGCTCCATGCCCAAACAAAAATACTAAGAATAAAGGGTCCCCTTGCCATAATCCATATACTCACAATGCCCTATTAACAACCTTACAATAAAGCATATATAATCAGGGTAAATACATTTAAAAATTTCATGCTTATTAGGTTCATATACCTATACTCATGTTTCATAATATTCTTTCTCCCATAAGAGTACTTTTCGTCTTCACGGCCCTTCTAAAACCTTTGTAACTATGGGTCCTAATTTTCATCCCTTAACCTGAAATCATCCAATTTGAAGGTACGTAGTTACAAAGCTATGGTCGGAACAAAACAATTTACACAACCTATAAATTTTTCTAGTTTTCAACTCTATTTTGTCCATCTCTAAAAAACACCACAAATTATTGCTCTTTCTGACTGGATTTATGTCTTTATTTCTTCTAGACATTTTCAGCCACAGTCTTACGCACCTCCCAATTGAAATAATTCAATTTAGAGATCCTGTGAGGCTGCTATGGCCAAAACAAAACACGACACGACCTGGAAATTTTCCCTGCTTTCGACTCTGCCTTTAAGTCCATCTCCTAAACACCAAAATTGCTCTTCGACTAATTTATGTCTCTGCTTCTTCTAAACATTTTCAACCATGAGTCTTATACACCATCTCCAATTGGAATCATTCAATTTAGAGATCTGTAGGCCAAGTTATGGTCAAAACAAAAACAGGAGTTTTAGAAAAGCTTTTGACAGCAAATCCCTTAAAACTATGCATCTCTTTTTACACTTCTTGGTCTTTAACCATAACCACTCCCAAAACAACCCAAAGTACCATCAAAACAACTCAAACCAATCAAAATCAAAGATGTGGAGAGTTAGGTTTTTTCCTAACATCGACATAAACAAAGAACGAAAGTTAGATAGTTTCATAACCTTGTTTTCTTGAAATCTTTTACCTATCTTCCCTTTTTCTTTATCAGCTTCCTTCCTTCTCACTCGAAAGCATGGAGAACCCCCAAGAGCATTTTCCCACCGGAATACCCTAGCTTTCTCTCCAAAGCCAAAATGAGGAGCTTATCTTCTAAAGGCAAGTTGTTGCCTTCATGAATTTGGCTCATATTTTGCCCTTGCATTTAAGTCCTTCAATTTGCAACCCAAATTATCAAAATTCTAATATGGCATAACATCATTTAACTTAATGTCTCTTAAGTCCTTAAGTTTATAATTTACCACTTATCTTTTGTACTTCTTTAAAAATTCCGATTATATCCTTTTTCACACTTAGCAATATTAATTTCTGAAAATTCAAATTTTACTTATATTATCCTCTAACATGTCATAAACTACTAAGGTATAATTTGGGATGTTACAATCCATGTAGTGCCAAAAAGAGAAAAAAGTAACTCCCAAAGAATTCTTGTTATACTATAATGGAGTAAAAGATGATTTGCCGACTCCTCACACCGTTGACACAAAAAACATCTATTTACTAGAGGAACACCCCTCCTTTGAAGCATATCCAAGGTCAAAATTCTACCTCAAGCTGCTTCCCAAGTGAAGAAACTGATTTTTGGCTACACACAAGACCTCCAAACCATCTACCATGGGAAATCCTCAACGATGCACGATTGCAACACCTTGTACATGGACTTTACTATGAAAACCCCAGTATTCATCAACTTCCACATGACCTTGTCTACAGTTTCCTCTTCCAAAGAGTATCTACCAAGCCCACACAACAACCTCTCTGCCTCATCCATTTCCTAGCCATTGAAAGGCCTAGTACAAATTGGAATCCAAACACCATCTACACTAGAATCGTCGTTCTAGTACTCCCTTACCCACACCTCCTTAGAAGCGGCCAAAGCAAACAACAAGGGTGGCCTCGTAGCGGTATTCTCCATCCAAGCCTCCTTCCAAAACTTGATTCTCTGGCCATTACCAACCTCAAAGAACAAGTTGCTACTAACACACGGCCAACAACACAAAATTGCTTTCTAGAAACCCAACCCAAATCCCCCACTCGTATTCACAGCTTCACAAAAATGAAGTTTACATTTGCTTAAATTTCAACTATCAATACTAGAGCAACCAAATCAAGAGCCTGAAAGAATTTTAATCCTCAAAGCATCTTGAATCAAATTAGACAGCATGAATCACACACTTATTTTCATAAAAAAAAAGGCTTGATTGAGCCTTCTTAAGGCATTGGGAATCATGAAATGGACCTTCATGACCAAATCATCAATTATTTGCTCAAAGTAAAAACTAACAACAAAGCAGAGATTGTCGCAAACCGCATTAGCTCGACGTAGAGTGTAATGATCGATTTCTTGTTGAAACTTCATCCAAAAAGACCCCACTCGTTTCAACATATGGCTTAGCATTCAAAACACATGATTAGTCTATATAATGCATGATATAAAGCGATACATAATATTGACTCGAGCACATCGCCTTTTATAAACGCAACAATTTTCCACTCCTAAAGTATTTGAAATTCTTCAAACTTCCAGCCATATTGTTTCCAAACTCATCCCCGCATACCAAAGAAAGTAAAAGCAAGCCATATGCAGAACATGTTATCACCACCCTCCAAGCCCATTTCTAGGCAGCTAATTACAAACATTGCAATAACAAAATCATGCATCGACATCATCACTAAAAGAACCCAAGCCCAAAGCTAACATTTTGTTCAGAAACTACTACATGGATCATGGTAATTCAAAAGAAACTACAAGCATTAAAATACAAGGATGGTGCCTGCGTAAAAGAAAACTATCGCCTTATCAAGACTAATGAGACCAAAAATGTAACTAACAATATTCTTTGGAGAGTAAACTGCATTAAGTTAAGAATTTTATCTTATTACTAAAGAATAAAACCTCCGAATGCCTCTTCTTCCACCAACTATTATAGGAAATGAAATTATTATGGCAATAATGTACCCATATTGATATTTTAATACACATATGATTAAACAATTAATACGTACACATCATAGCCAAATTAATGGGGGAAAAAGTGGGTCTCGGTTACATACTTCAAAATGTGATCTCCAAGCTTCCAGAGGCATACGTACACCCCCAAACCTCGGGGTCCCGTTTGACCACCATCAACTCCAAGTGAAACTCCGTGTGTCTCATATCATGACGATTCCATACATGAGTAAAATGACCCAATAGGGCCCATCATCCATACTCTGGCCCATATGGTTACAAGACCATACATTTCTATAGATCCAAGAGTTATTACATCACTTCTCTAATACAAACATATATTAAAACTAGTTCGTTTCTAATATATACACAAAACAAGAATCAAGGGCCACAGCTCTACTCGCTCTATAATCCCTACTTCTATGAGCGCTGCTTATTCAGACCTCGCCCAGACCGAAGGGGGTCCAATGACGGGTGAGCTAACATCCAAGAGGGATAATTCTATAAGGGCTATTTCCACATAGCACATGTAAATGATCATTTCTACAATCAAACCAACAACCAATATGTGCATTCATGTTATCCTATCATGGAAAAGTCTACATGCATGTATGAGACGACACTCTACATGCCCCAAGTACCGGGTCAACCTCTGACCCACCACCCAATGCAAGTGCCAATGGGAAATCAATATCGAGATAGCTGACTCCCATCTCACAACCCGTAGTCTATGTGATATTTATTTAATCGTTTCGTGTCTTTTTGAGCAACATAACTTTTCGGGGTCTCACCACGGGTCTCTTACACCCTCCGACATTTTTCGGGCTTTCACCGGTGGATACGCTGTCTAACTAGGTTTTCAGGCTTTTCACCTGAGGGGGGTATCTATCCCCTACTTGCTACGCCCGACACATTTCATTTTTCATTTTCGTTTAACGCTGTGGAACTCAATTGGACTTCGTCCCATTCCCAAGCTCACACGATTCAACACCAAACGCTAGTACAAATCAAGCATCTATACCGCACTCTCATGTAATGTGGTGTTACCGCACACCAATGCAATGCAATTTGAAGCCACCGACTCAAACCTGACCAATGTATGAAGACTCTGGGTTAATGACATTCTACACCGTACACTTCAGTGTGTGCTATGAACACTCATGTCTAATGCATAAAACATTTCATATTCAGTTCAACATCAACAAACATGCGCCATGTTAATATATTCCACACATTCAAATCAGTACATCACATAAGCATGCACTACATCTTTCTATCATTCCGGGCCATCTATACCAACACATCTTCAAGCATGTATTAACATAATTCTACCATTACTGCAAGTAACGCCATAACTCATATTCCCAAGCCGAGACATAGTGGCGTCAATCATATAGCCCGCTACATGCCAAGAAGTGGCCATGTTCAAGCACAACACACATAACCCAATGTTTGAAACACCCGTATTGATAATTACTTAAGTTTTTCGGCACAGATGTGAGCACCTATTTCAAAATGAATGGCTTACGTTAGATTTGACTCCATGAACTTTCCATAGAGTCCAAAGAACACCTAAATCGAGTTCGATGGAAAAGTTATGGCCTAAACAAACTGTGGCTAAAACCTGTAAATCCTGCATGTTAACCATGCAAGCAATGATACACTAAACTCCATTTTCTTTCGTCTAAGTAGTTAAAAATTCTTGCATGTTAACCATGCAAGCAATGATACACCAAACTTATTTTTCTTTGATCTAAAACCCAAAAGATTCTACATGTTAGTCCTCTGGGTGCATGAAAGCCTGTGAAATTCGCATGTTTTTCTATGCATACAATAATAAACCAACCTCGAATTTCTTCTCACTTAAAAACCCGTAACATTCTGCATGTTAGTCATTCATACAATAATACACCAAACTGAGTTTTCTTTGATCTAAAAACCCAAAACATTCTGCATGTTAGTCATGCATGGAAGCCCATAAAATTCTGCAAGTTTTTCATGCAATAATACACCAAACTGAGTTTTCTTTGATCTAAAAACCTAAAATATTCTACATGTTAGTCATGCATGAAAGCCCAGGAAATTCGGCATGTTTTTCATGCATACAATAATATACCAAACCGAATTTCTTAATTTAAAACCTGCAACATCTCCGCATGTTAGTCATGCATACAATAATACACCAAACTCGAGTTTCTTTAATCTAAAAACCCAAAACATTCCAGATGTTAGTCATGCATAGAAGCCTGTAAATTCTGCATGTTTTTCTATGCATACAATAATACCCCAAACTGGTTTTCTTTGATCTAAAAACCCAAAAGATTCTACATGTTAGTCATGCATGAAAGCCCGTGAAATTCGCATGTTTTTCATTCATACAATAATACACCAAATTGATTTCTTCAATCTTAAAAACCTTAACATTCCCCGCATGTTAGTCCCGCATACAATAATACACCAAACTGAAGCTTTCAAATTTTAAACCAAAAACAGCATGTACAACATCACAAATTCAGTCTTCAAACCTTAAAATTCAGCAAGTACAACATCACAAATTCACGCCTTAAACCCGTAAAAATTTAGCATGGACAACATCACAAATTCAGCATGTTATTCATTCAAACAATCTACATAGCAACTCAACCAAATGCCATTTCCATGGCCCCAAACAAGGAAATAACCAAAGAGGAAAGATCCCCACCTCAGAGTGGGATCAAATTCGGGTCCCAACTAGCAACAATGGAGGATTTGCAGCCCTCCTCCTTCTTTCTCCTTCCTTTCTTCCTTGTTCTCCGTTTTTCTTTGGTTTTCCTTCTCTTCTCCTCTTTTATGAATCTCCCTCCCTTCCTCTCTAAGACCGTATCTTACCAAATGAAGAACTCCCTTCAGTTCTCGCTCCACTACACTAGACCAATTCTCATGGTGCTTGACACATGGTACAAGCCATGGCAAGTGTCACCTATGCCAAGCCATGCACCAACTACTTCCCACTAATTTGCATGCATTCTAGGAGTATGACACTTGGCCACTTAGGTGCCAAGTGTTCCCAAATCCTGGTGCCATGTGGCATGCACTCTCATGCCACGTGTCACTGATTCGTGCCACAGTAGGGTAATCCGGAATCAACAAAATTTATATCCTAAGTTCCTCCTACCGCCAGAGGGCAAGCCACCGCAAAGATAGCAAAAGGGTCGAACACGGATGGGTTTTCATCCCACGAATGATTTGCATTAGTGTTTGAAAATGGTGAGGCTTTTGTTTGGATTTTCGGATTTTTTTTAAAATTGTGGGAAGTGGTTCGTCTAATCGGGTTAGCAAGAATAACTTAAATGAAAGTGTGAAATGGTAACCTTGAAGGCTTCGTCACTAGCTTGATAACATGGGGTATTACAAAGGTCTCGGTTATTTCCTCGCATTAGGTCAAATGACATTTAGTCAAAGCCAAACCGGATCTCTCGCTTTTAGCTATAAAACCTAACCCTAAACCACCCTATTTGAGTCAACCAAAGTACTAAGCATTCAAAGTCCCATTCAGTTTGAAACCCTAGCAGTTAACCTCATTCCCATGGCTCGTAAATGACATCTAAAGAATGTCAGTGCATCTACCATTAGGAATGCACTGAACCCTAAAGCATGACAAGTATTGACCAAAGGAAAGACATTAAATGGCATTAAACCCATTGGGAAAGTCAGGGAACCATAAATGTTGTACCAGAATATCTGCAGCATGAGACAACCCGCAGCAGCCCCAAACCAAGCTTTCAGCAACCCTCCTTCAAGGCTATGAGGCTTAGCTACATCCCTTGAGTTGTCATCCTCAAGGGGGTGTTTGGCAACCGAGAAAATGAGAGAAAGAGGAGAGAGTACAGGAGCAAAGTAAACCTAAAATGAAAAAGTCAAGGGAAATCGATAAAATTGAAAAGTTACTTAGGGTTACAAAGTCAGGAGCTTATATAGCCAATCCCAAAGTGTGAAAATACAAAAATGTCAAAATATGAAATTACATAAGGGACAAATGGTAATTTATCAAAATGTGGTCGCCTTGGAATCAAAAACACCAAAACACAGTCGAGTAATTTCGCTTATGTAAAGAAATTCCTCGCTAGCATAGCCAAAATTTCGCGAAGCAATGAAACTCGCTTAGCCTAGCGAAATTCTACAGAGATAGCGAAAATGGAAATTTTTAGTTGCGTGACTTTTCGCTTAGCTAGCGAAAATTTTCACGTAGCGAAATTTCGCTAGGCTTATAGAATTTTCTCTATGATTGCGAAATTTCGGCATCCTAAATAAAATTTTCGCAATCATAATAAAATCCCCGCTCCCCGTTCACATCAGATCCACCTTTCTTCAAATCCACTTCACATTTCTTCATTTTTTTGAATGATGAAAAATGTGAATCCTCAAAAGATTCAAAGACATATCTTGACATCAAACTTGAACTAATTGGTCGAGGCATGCTAAAAACCCGCAAATTACCAAAAATAAACTCTAATGGAATCAAGGGTACTAAGAGGACTTGCACATCAATTATTTAATTCATATGATTAGTGCGAAAAGCAATCAAAACCTATCTTGAATAGGGGTTTTCAAAATAGCACTTTTCAGCACTAATCACACCCCCCCAACCGACACGCTTGCTAGTCCCTTTAGCAATGGTGTAAAAAAAAAATAAAGGTATGCATGTTGTTTTTACAAAAAGTGTTTATGGTTCAAAAAGTATATGTATTAGGGAGTTTTTTACCTTTAGTAAGAACACTTACACCCCGTATGAAAACCGGCATGAAAGAACAAAAACCATATAAGAACAAGTTTTAGGGCAACATCGGTTCCAAGGAAGTCAACCTGAATTTCCACCAAAATCTAATTGTTCCTAAGGTAACCAACTTGAGCCAATAAAATGCAAAGCTATTCCCTCCCCCCAACCTAGCTACTGCCATGGCCTTAAACCGTTGACCAACCTAAATAGGACTAGCTACACTCTTATTTCTTCCTTGATTGCAATGTAGGGTGCAATGCTAAAAACTCGACTTCACCAAAGTCCGTGTAACGGGGGTCCACCGATGACTCCCAAGCAATTAAGGTTTAGGGCATCAAGCCAAAAGGATCACTTGACCACAAACTCGCAGGGCTTCACCCTGCATCAATGATTTTAGAATTAAGCACCTACAATACGCTTAAACTTCACTCCATCCACCAGTAGCGGTAACACTAAGTCGATGACTCCCAAACCAATTATGTTTTCAGTGGCATCTAGTTTTAAAGGTTGCCATATACCCCTGACATTGTCTGGGTTTCAAGGAAAAAGCCAGCCACGGCTTTTATTTTTCTTTTTCTTTCTTTCTTTTCTTTTTCTTTTTCTTTTTCTTTTCATTCGAAGACTACATTGGTCTTTATACATGGGTAACACAAACCTTGGCATGGGTCGTCAACAAATTTAAGGCCTACGGTGCCGGAAAGAGGTATATAGCTTCTCAACCTATTGGTACAATTTGGTGTGCAGTGTGTGAATTAGCTAAAGGGGGAATGTTCAAGGTTGAATATGCTGAAATTTCAATTGACCAAAAACTAGATCATGCATGGAAATGTTCTAACATTAAGGTAACACATGTGGCTTCACTTTTCAACTAAAGGCAAGAGTAGATACCCAAAATACAATTTAAAAAATTAAAGAGAGTTCAATTTAGCCACCAAGCAGGACATGTATTACCGCAGAAAACTAAATTCCAAAAAATAAGGAAATTACCTCTAACCGGCTTGGTAATGGAATGTAAAAATCAAAGAATGGAACCTGTAATTTCAAACATGGTGGTCGGAAAAGGTGGTCATTTCATTTGTTAGTTGTTAATAAGTAGTTTTGTCAACATAAAGTGAAATCAAGGTAAATTTTAAACAAAAGAAATTTAACTGTACTAAACAATAAGATCAGTATTGGGATTCAAGCAGGAGCCACCCTTGAACGCGTGTGTGGACTATGGGACCTCGTGGAGGGTCCAAAGGAGAGAATCTCCTCCCCGACGGTCACGTACAACATGGGCTTCACCCTCGTCCATTGACTTTGATCACCCCGTTATCATTTGGATTGAGTAGGTCCACCAACTATCAAGTGCCTGTCGAACAATTACTGGACCACCATCGCGACTCGAGTCGTCTCTAAATAGATGGAGTTTGGAGTCATATAGGAGGACTTAGTCCCCCTCGTTGAAATTCTTCCCAGTTATCATTTGATCATGCCATTTTTTTTTATCTTTCCTTTGCAATTTTCAAATTCAAGTAGGCATCATTTCGTATTTCTTCCAACTCATTGAGATCGAGGAATCTCTTGACTCGCTCACAGATCCATGTTCAGCTTCTTGATTGCCCACCATGCCTTGTATTCGATCTCCACTGGAAGGTGACATGCCTTACCATAGACCAACCGATAAGGGGACATTCCAAGGATTGTCTTGAAAGCCGTTCTGTAGGCCCACAACGAATCAAGCAGTTTGATGGACCAGTCTTTCCTGTTGCTATTTACCACCTTCATTAAAATGGTCTTAATCTCTCTGTTAGCAAGTTCTACTAATTAATTTGTTCGAGGGATGGTAAGGGGTGGCCACTCGATGTTCTTCACAATCGTATTTAGCCATGAGGTTTTCTAAAAAGGCTTCAGCCATGTAAATGTGAACCTCCATCGCTTAATAATGGCTTTTGCACTCGAATCTAGAAAAGATGTTTGCTTTAAGAATTTAAGCACCACCAGGGTCACTGGGTTTTATTGTGGGATTGCTTCAACCCATTTGGATACATAGTCCACTCCCACCAAAATGTATGTATGACCATAAGATGTGGGGAAAGGTCCCATGAAATCGATGCCCCAAAAATCGAAAAGCTCGACTACTAAAATTGAGTTCAGGCACTATGCCCACGAGACAACTTCCAGCTCCGCATCTATCACACACTCTAAGACATTCGCGTGGCTTCCTTAAACAAGGAAGGTGAGAAACTAGACTGCAACACCTTCATTGTAGTTTTCTGGGAAGCAAAGTGACCACCACAGCACTCGTGGCAAAGGGCTCGCACCCCATTGCTCCTCCCTGTGCACACACTTCCCGATTATTTGATCTCAAGACAAGATTTGAAATAAGAAGGGCTCTTCCCTAATAATAATATGAGGATCTTCGCAGAAATACTCTCCTATCATATTCTTTCCAATCAGATAGATTTCTCCTATGAAGTATGGGTTAGCAATGTGAGCATACTGGTGGAGCTTTTTCAAACGCATTAGGGATTCTTCAGAAATTCATCATTGATGGTGGCTACAGGTACGCTGGTTATCGTTAGCCTCGAGAGATGATCTGCCACAACATTCTCTACCCCCTTCTTGTCTTTAATTTGCAAGTTGAACTCCTGAAGTAGAAGAACCCATCGGATAAGCCTTGCTTTGGCATTTTGCTTGGTCGAGATATTTCAAAAAGCCGGAATGGTCTCGTAAAATGACTATATCCGACCACCAAGTATGCTCTAAACTTGTCTAAGGCGACTCACTCGCTAACACCCCTTCCTATGGTAGTATAATCTTGTGCTTCATTCAAGGTTTTGCTTGCATAATAGATTACATGAGGTTTTCCATCCTCTCTTTGGCCGAGTACTGCTCCGATAGCAAGATCACTTGCATCACACATCACCTCAAAAGGCAACTGCTAATTAGGTGCTCGTATTTACCGTGCAAAGAGTCAAATGGGACTTCGCCTCGCGCTCCCGCATTCTCTTCCAAACAAATCTAGCATCTTTTTCTAGAGCTGTAGAGGGGTTTAGCAATCTCGTAGTCTGGCGAATCTTCGTAGAAGCCCGTATGACCAAGGAATTTCCTAACCGTTTTTACATTTGCCGGGAGATGGCACTGAGATGAGTTCAATTTTCGCTTTGTCGACTTCTATTCCCCTGTTGGAAATAATGCGTCCCAGCATACCCTTGGTTAACCATAAAATGGAACTTCTCCCGCTTGAGCACCAAAGTTCTTCTCTCTATGCACCTCTCGCAGGATGGCCTGGGACAGTCGACATTCTCAAAATCGCTCCATACACAAGGATATCATCCATGTATACTTCCATTATGCGTTCCACCATTCTAAACATACTAAGCATACATCTCGAAAAAGTGGTCAGAATTTGTAGCGCCAAAGGCATTCTCCTATAAGCATACGCGCCAGCCAGACAAGTAGCGTAGTCTTTTCCGATCCTCCGTGCACCATCCGAAAAGTACCCTCGAATACCATCCAAAAGCAATAGAATGGATGCCTTAAACTCTCCTCAAGGAGCCGAATTATGAATGGCAACGGAAGTGATCTTTCTTGCTACCTCATCGAGCCTCCTATAGTCTATGCACACTCTCCAATCTTGTGGCAGAAATGTAGACAATTCTTCACCCTTTTCATTTTTCACAGTTGTCACTCCTGACTTCTTGGGCACCACTGAGTCATTTACCCAAGTGCTATTTAAATGGGGTAAATGATACCGACTTCGATAATTTAGACTTCAATGCGAACTACTTCCCGCAAGTGGGGTTCAACTCTCCATTCGTGGCTGCTGCCTAACACTTTAGACTCTCTTCTAGGTAAATGTGATGGGTGCAGCATTGATGGGTTTATGCCTTTTAAATCAGAAATTCATCCCACCCCAATGCCGCTTTGTTCCTTTGAGAAGGTGCAGCAGTTATGTTCCCGTGAAGGGTCAATGCTGAGAAATCACAACTGAGCATTACCCATTCTCTTCCAAAGAATGCATACTTTAACTCAACTCGGGAGGGGGTTTGAGCTCTAACTGAGGTTCCTTGGTTCATCACAACAATAGAGGTAGAACTTCTATTTTTCTCCTCCAAAGACTCCCGCCCTAAGCCTGCGATCGAGGTTCTTCTTGCTTTCCGAGGCATCTCGATAACTCTGGGTTAATACATCTTGCTCCCGTCGGCCATTAGCCCGTCAAGAATTGCATCTATTATACAAACTTCTTCACGCTATCTTCCTCCGAAAGTGCATATGCCTTTTACTCAAATGAAAGATATTGAGTCTAAGGTCATATTCCCAAATGTGAGTCAGACACCCCATTCCGTCGCTTTATTAGCGGCATTCAAGTAGCCAAGAATGGCCTCCTAATATGATGTGGGCACATGATTGCCCCGTCGCAACCGGCTCGTGTCAAGTACGACAAAAATCTAGTGGATAGTAAACTCCGTCCACTCAGATAAAACATCCTCAATGGTCCCCTTCGTATTTTAATAGATCTATCTACTAGTGACAAGCAGATGGACGTGGGTTTCAGTCACCAAACCAAGTTGTTTGTACATGGAATACGACAAAGGTTCACACTAGCTCCCTAAGTCTACTAGTGCTTCCGCCACTAATGCTCCTACTAACCGAGATTGTAGGAAATCTCGGTCTTTATATTTCACCTGGCTCAGATCAATGATAGCACTCACTTGCTCAGTCAAAAAGGCCTTTTTATTTACATTGAGACCTTTACCGTGTGTATAAGTCCTTCAAAAATTTTGCATAGGCGGGACTTGTTTGATCATGTCAATGAGAGGAATGTTAACTTTCACTCTGGTCAGAAGACCTCTAGCATTCGTCAGTTAACTGAATTTTTCTTTCGAAGAGCCCGTGGAATGGAGGTGGGTACAATCGGTCTTCACCCCTTCCTTATTTTGCTGACTGCTCTTCTTGTGGCGGGTTATCTACCTGTGGGTCACTTAACTATAGCCGGGACTCCATTGGTCCGCTTACCACTTCTTAATGTCACCACCGCCTCAATTTCATCAATTCTTATTTGGATCATCGTCGAAATGCATTTCATGCATTCCTCTCCGATGTTGCCGTGACTGAAGGAAATTTCTCCTTTCAAAACCTTGCCGGGTTGCACAACCTCGAATCTCATATAGTGCACACTGTCCAGCCTGGCGAGCTGATCGCTTCAATTTTTTGATTAGTCTACACGTTCAACACCTTCTGTTCTTCTACAAACGTGCCTACCACTTTACTTAAATTCAGGATTGCCTGCTCAACAGGAGAAGAAGGTGGAGGCGGCTGTTGTTGTGTTGAAGTGGAGCCAAATTGCTGTTGTGCCCTCAGAGGGAATATATGCAAGGGTTTTGGCCTATGATTGTGCCTGGATGATTTCTCCAATTGTGGTTATGTGTGCTGCCATATGGAGTAATGAGGTGGCTTATTTTGATTCAGACATGAGCATGCTCGACAGTTGCTCCCCGTGATGACTATTTGTCCACAATCAAAACAAGATGGATGAGATGCGTGTACCTGCCATCAGCTAGACTATGGCCGGGGCTTCTCATCTCCAAATTCTAACCTTCGAAAGAAGTGGCCGGGCTATTTCATCTCGTGTCTTCAGAAAGTGCATAAATGCCCCCTCTCGGTTGGTTCGAAGGCCTTGATCTTCTCGGCTTCCTCGGGTTCCTGCCTCTATCCCATGCCTTTGAGGTTTCGCCACATAGTTCAAAAAGTCCATGGCCTCATCCGGCTTTGCTCAAAGTTACCTCCACACATGAGCCTCAAATAGTTGCTTCATGGTCGGAGACATACCATCATAAAAAATGATCATCAGGCATCCATCAAAACCATGGTGTGGCATGCATTGATGGTTTCCATGAATCTTTCCCAACACTAATAAAACTTTTCATTGTCATGGGCCGAAAGCAGTGTGTAATTGCCTCTTCAAACCGCTGTCTTTGTCAGATCAAGAATTTCTTCAAAAACTCGACTTGGAGTTCGGCCCCATTCCTAATTGTCCTTGGCCTCAATGAATTGAGCCATATTTTGGCCTTATCTTTCAGTGTCAGGGGGAATGCTTTGAAAGTTGTGCATACTTCCTCGAATTCCTGGATATGAGTATAAGGATTCTCATTCTCCATTCCATGGAATGCATAGGCACCCAAACAGTGGCCTACCACTACATCATCAACTCGGTGGTATGATACAGAAGGCACTCACCCTAGGGGGTATGTGATCCCTCATCGAATTGATTCATAGGAGTACCGCTGACTCATTGTTCCTCGTGCAGAGGATCCATTTGATCACCGTGTACACCGACACTTTGTTCAATCGTGCACTCACTCTTTGTAATCTAATTGACATCCTCTGCCCCATCGTATAAAACACCTACACAAAAATGAGACAAAACAAAGAACACAAAACAAAGCTTGCTGAAAGAAAGGCCAAGAAGCCAAACAAAATCGATCGTAAAATAAAACAAGGCAAGAATCGCTGGCTTAAGAAAACTTCATAGCCTCGCACACTAAATTCAAAAAAGGACCGAAGTTAGTCACCAACACTTGTAATGTGGATTACAAGTACACATCAACTCATCATAATGAGTTTGGCACCATCCCCGCAAATGACGCCATTTGATTCGTGGCCACAAAGAGGGGTAATCCGAATCGTCAAAATTTATATCCTGTTCTACCGCCGTAGTCAAGCTACCGCAGATAATGTCTAGGGTCGAACACGAGATGGGTTTTCATCCTACCTAATGATTTTGCATTAGTGTTTGGAAAATGGTGAGGCTTTTGTTTGGATTTTCTGGATTTTGTTTAAAATTGTGGGAAGTGGTTTGTTCAATGCACAAAAGAGGCTTGAATGGAAAGGAATGGTAACCTCAAGGCTCGGGGTCACTAGCTTGATAACACGGGGGTATTACAGTTGTCTCGGGTTATTTCTCGCATTAGGTCAAATGACATTTATCAAAGCCAAACCGATCTTCGCTTAGCCATAAACCTAACCCTAAAACCACTCCTTTTGAGTCAACCCAAGTACTAAGAACAAAACCCATTCAGTTTGAAACCCTAGCAGCTTAACCTCATTCCCATGGCCTCGTAAATGACATCTAAAGAATGTCAAGGCATCTACCGATTAGGAATGCAATCAATCCTAAAGCATGACAAGTATTGACGAAAGGAAAGACATTAAATGGCATTAAACCCTAGTTTGAAAGTCAGAACCATAAATGTTGTACCTGTAACATTCGTAGCAAGGACAATCGCAGCAGCTCTAAACCAAGCTAGCAACCTCCTTCAAGGTTATGAGGTTATTAAGCATCCCTTGAGTTGTCATCCTCAAGGGGGTGTTTGGCAACCGAGAAAATGAGAGAAAGAGGAGAGAGAAGAGAGCAAAGTAAACCTAAAATGAAAAGTCAGGAATCGTATAAAATGGAAAGTTAATTTAGGTTACAAAGCGTGGAGCTTATATAGCCAATCCCAAAGTGTGAAAATACAAAATGCCTAAAATATGAAATTACATAAGGGACAAAAATGGTAATTTATCAAAATGTGGTCGCTTTGGAATCAAAACACTCAAACACAAAGTCGAAAGTACTAAGTATAAAGAAATTCTCGTTATATAGCGAATATACTAGCATAGCGAAAAATTCCCGCTAGCCTAGCTTAAATTCACAGAGATAACTAAATGGAAAACTCGCTTAATACAAGAATTCTCGCTAGCTAATGAATTTTCACGTAGCTTAAAATTTCTAGGCTTACGAAATTTTCACTATG
>JAEQBH010006872.1:0-189361 GCA_016808115.1 Tetrastigma voinierianum | reverse complement strand
AAGAAAGAAAGTTAATGCATAGAGTGATTTTGAATTATATGAGTAATATATACTGAAAATGTTATCTTAAATGAAATGTACACTCACTGAGCTCCTTTAGCTCACTATTTTCCATATGTTTTAAGAACCTTTTCAGGAACCGAGACAGGTGCGCCGGTAGAGTATCCCCATGCGCAAAGGAGTTTGTGCCATCGAGGAGACGACGTCTCGTGGAACTCGCATTGTAGAAATATTTTGCATATTTTATATGTTGAATATTTCGTCATGTATATATATGCATATATGTATATATTTTGAAAAGGAATTACGAGGCGGTCGGTTTAAGTCCGCTCAAGCCCACCTTTTACAAAAAAATGCATGGAATTGAAGAAGGTTTGAATGTTTTGATGATTTGAAGTGAATAAAAGTATATGTGTATATATTGTGTTCGTTGTCATGGAGGAGATCCTAAAACCTAAGTTGAGAAATTGAGAATTGAAAGATTAGCGTGTTTTTAAATGTTTTCTGTGTTTTGTAAATTGGGAAAGTCCAAAAACAGAGAAACTCTACAATTTTTCTCGAAAATCCAAGTGTTTGAAAGAAAAGAAAAGAAAAAACTTTTACCACTCTGGGCTCGCATTATTTTCTAAAGATATGTTAAGGATTGTAAAGGGGTTTGCTCCATGGATTTTATTTGACTGTTTTAAGGAAAAGTTTCTATATCCATTGGAGTGTCGGGAGGTCCCCTTGGGTTCATGAGGTTAATCCGGGTTGGGATCCTTCACCACTGCATAAAAATCTCATGTTACATGCATAATAAAAACTACATGCAACATATATATCATTCATGCTTTATCTTAAGCATCATGTTAATCATCAACATGCACATATCAACATGTATATTCACACCTTCTGCATGTTTTTCATTCAAACAATAATACCAAACTGATATTTTCTTCAGTCTAAACCCAGGAAATTTTGCATGTTAGTCTTGCAAATCAACATGCACATATCAACATGTATATTCACACATTCTGCATGTTTTTCATTCAAACAATAATACCAAACCAATGTTTTCTTCAGTCTAAAAACCCCAAAATTATGCAGTTAGTCATGCAAATCAACATGCACATATCAACATGTATATTCACACGTTCTGCATGTTTTTCATTAAAACAATAATACCAAACTGATGTTTTCTTCAGTCTAAAAACCTAGAAAATTCTGCATGTTAGTCATGCAAGTAATAATACCCCAAACTGATATTTCCTTAGTCTAAAACCCAGAAAATTCTGCATGTTAGTCATGCAAGCAACCATACACCAAACTGATATTTCCTAAGTCTAAAACCCGGAAAATTCTGCATGTTTTTCATTAAAACTATAATACCAAACTGATGTTTTCTTCAGTCTAAACCAGAAAATTCTGCATGTTATTATGCAAGCAATAATACTCCCAAACTGATATTTCCTTAGTCTAAAACTCAGAAATTCTGCATGTTAGGCATGCAAGCAACCATACACCAAACTCGATATTTCTTCGCCTAAAACTCGTAAAGTCTCAGATGTTCTTTTTTCAAACTATAATACTCAAACTAATGTTTTCTTCAATCTAAAACCTGTAAAATCCTGCATGTTAGTCATGCAATCAACCATACACCAAACTGATATCTCTTTAGTTTAAAACCCAAAAAATAGTGTTCCAAACCAACTGTGAATAAGATCAATTCCAAAGAAATTCTGAAATTACAAGGGACCTAAACCGGTCCCGCATCACGCTCTATAGAACTGTTCTTGTATCAGCCCACAACTAAGGCTACCTTTCATGGCCATTTCATGGCTCTTAAATAGGAATTAGCTGAGGTAGGAGAAGACCCCTACCTTGTTGGAGTGTAGACCCCCTTCCTTTCCTTCCTTTCTTCTTCATTTTCTTCCTTTCTTTCTTTCTCCCTTTTCTCCCTTCTCTTTGTCTACGAACAGTTTTTCCTTTCCCCCACCTCAAACCACTAAGTTAGGTTTGAGTTAGGTGAAGGACACCTACACAAGACAAGTTTGACACATGGCCCTTTGCTAGGCCATGTGTTTTCCATGCCAAAATCCTACCCACCCATTCCATGCAATAGTTGAGAGCATGGCACTTGGCTTCCACTCATGTGCCAAGTGTCCTTTCTACACATGGCACCATCTCTCATGCCAGTGTCACCCTAATTCGCCCATCCGCCTGCAAAAATACGTGAAATTCGACTGCCTTGGAATCCAACAAAATTTGATCGGGTAGCTGTGATTTCTCATGAGACAAATTCAATAAAGGTGATCCACATCGCCATCCGAGATCTAAAGTATTTCTAGGTTTGCAACCCAGGCTCAATTTACTTTATCCTGCTTCACTACTATTATCATATCTACGGAAAGATTGGTACAGATACAATGTATCTAAACATGTTTTATTCAAAGATGCCAGATCCATGGGGATCTGTACTTATTATAGATTACCTTGTCAATTCGCATAATTTTAGGAAGAAGGATTTCTTTTCTAAAAGAAAAGCTAAGTGAATGGTGTCATCATGCATACTTGATTAAAAAGGCTAAAACAATTAGAAAAGATAATGTTTTATGCTGCAAAGGGAATGATTTAATTACTGTAATAGGAGATTTATAGAGAACCGACAAACAAAAGAAAATAAACTCTTATAAAAGATAAGGGCCTAAAAGATATTTTATTAAAAGAAGCACAAGATATTTTGAAAATAATTGGAATACAAGACATAACAATTTATAGAAAAAATCCTTGAAAGGCAAAAAAGAATGAAGGTGTTAGTGCTTTAATCAAATTGACATTATGCAAATGAATGTCCTAATAAATTAAATAAAAAAAGATTGCATTAGATTTAGATATTGAAAATGATAAATCAAGAAGAATTTATAAAATAAAGAAATTTGAAGATCTAAATGAACTTCGCCGTAAGAATCTGTTTATGAGATAGAATCAGAAACTGATATTTCCAGTTATGATGAAGATTCTTCAAAATGAGCGAAATAATAGATAATCAAATTATAGAAATCTTATCAATTGATTGACAATCATCTCTTTAAAAAGATTAAAAAAGCTGATTACAGTATAACTGAACATTCAGGATTTAATCGAAAACTTTGGGAAAAATTTGGATTTTAATTAAGAAAACATTATGGCTATGGACTTAGCTTAAAAGAAAAGCTTTAAATATAGAAGCCACTTAAATTGAAATTTTGTTAGAAAAAAGTAGAAATGCAAAAAAGAATTCAAAAGATAGACGAAAAAGAATGATGTAAGATAGGTTGGATTTACATAGGATCTATACAAATGATTATTAGTGCAACCTTTAGAGAAGGCATTGATACTCCAATAGATTTAGCACTTTTGGATAACAAATCTTTAAATAAGAAAGAGCAATTTTAGGTAACACGAGGAAATCGAAATACCAAAAGTTAATATTTAATATATATCCAAAATTACTTGTAATTTAGGAGATAAAGATTTTGATAAAACTCTAAGTTTAGCCATGACTTTAAAAGAAAAGATTTTATGAGAGAAGGAAATAAACCTTACTCAATCACATATAAAATTGCTTGTGCATTATCAAATACTCATCATATTGAGCATTTTGCACAAAGGATTATATTGATTCACCTTTATTATTTCAAGATATTGGAAGAATTTATCCTCCAGAAAATTCTTCCATATATTTCAAGGATGATTTCCTATTAGATATAGGAGATAAACCAAAATGTATTGATCATAGACCGTCTTGTTCTCGTTTGTCTCTTTCAAACAATACGATTCATCTTAGCAAAAGAGTTACATTTAAAAGTCTTGAACAAAATAAAAAGATTACCAACTATAAAATTAAAGGCGATTATTTTGATGGCCTTAATTGGAAAAATATTGATATTTTGATAGATACTGGAGTAGCCTCAAGTTATATTTCTAAGAGTCAAACATTTATGTTGGAACTAAAAGAATTGCGTAACTTGTAAATACATAAACTTTAATGGAGAAGAATTTAGTGTAATCTAAATCTTGTACCGCTTCTAATAAGATTAGCCAATCAAGAGATTAAATTACCTTTAATGGTTGAAGATGAAGGAAAAAATGATAAGATTAGTATCATGGTAGGAATTACCTTTCTTGAAAAGTGTAAACCCTGGCAGATTACCTCTGAAAATTTAATAATTACCCTTAATCACAGTGAGATTATCATTCAAAAATGACCAATCCATTCTCAATATATATATTAATAGGTTTAACCTACCCAGAGTATGTGCGTAACTCACGTTTATATTGATTCCTGATCCGCTTTTGTTTAAATTTAACCGATCAAGCTTCCTCAAGAATATCATGAGAATCTTTTTGGTATTCAAGGAAAAGATATTTCAAATAATGATATTATTCTTCAAAAAGGAATAAAAAAACTGTAAGATTCTTATTGATAGATATATTGTCAGATTACCCTTTATTTATTTTCATACCATTGGATGTAGGAAATAATTTCCTTCAACTTTTCAAAACGATTATTCAAAATAATGTCTCTCATTACCTTCGCTTCAAAACTCCTTGTAATCACTGGATTATAGCTCCTCAATTAAAACGAGCTTTTGCTCGAAAAACTCTTATTCCTTATATACCTCGCCAACGTGGTGATTTCCCTATATATTTCCCTATACCACGAAAAAATTTTGATCGACCATTATTAAAACTTGAAACTCGATTATTGTACAAACTTGATTTATGTGCTCAAGTACAAAAAATTAGACTCCCTTTATGTTGAAAACCCCTTACAATTTTGGGATAATAACAAGATTTATGCAACCTTAGAATTAAAAGACCCAAACAAGATTATTAGGGTAAAACCCATGAGACATAATGAACTAGATGTGAAAGAATTCCAACAACAACTAAATGAATTATTAAACTTAAAATTGATTAGACCTTCTAAAAGCCCTCATAGTAGTCTAGCTTTTATGGTCCGAAACACAAGTGAAATTAAGAGAAACAAAGCTCTTATGGTTGTCAATTACAACCAATTAAACGACAATATGATATTTGATGGATATTTTTTACCCCGTAAAGAAACTCTTATACATAAAACTAGGAGGTACCTACACTCTAAGTTTGATTGTAAATCTGGATTTTATCATATTAAAATGACTAAAGGATCAAAGTCATTGACTGCCTTTAGTACCCCTTAAGGGCACTACGAATGGAATGTTTTACCTTTTGGATTAAAAAATGCTCCTTAAATTTTTCAAAGAAAGATGGATAATATCTTCAAAGATTATGATTTTATACATGTCTATGTTGATGATATGCTAATATCTTCACATGATAAAGAACATCTTGAACATTTGAATATATTTGTAGATTTATGTATTACTCATGGAATTGGGCTTTCCAAGAAAAATTCAATAATTGGAGAACCAAATATTGAATTTTTAGGTTTAATAATAGACTCAGAAGGTATAGAATTACAAAATCACATATTAGAAAAAATTAAAGATTTCCCAGAAAAAATAAAAGATCGAAATCAGTTTCAAAGATTTTTAGGAATACTAAATTGAGCATCCTTCCCAGGAACCTCTCATTCATGTTCATTCCAACAAATCATAAAAGGAAATATCCTGTCCACAATTATCACCCAACATCCATGATTTCATAAATCCCCAATTTACAGACAATTCTTCCCTAAAATCCATAATTCCATTTTGAAGCAATTCAATAACTAATTCGAAAGAATACAAGATATCATAACCACTATATTTTTACTACTCAACGCAAATCACTATGATTTAGAAATCAATCCCAAAAAAGAATCCCTTCCAAGAAGACAATCCATCATTCTCAAGTACTAGGATTTTTAGGCCAATAAAAGAGATTTTCCTGGGTATTCAACCCCAACTTTGTTTAAACATGTATTATTTGCAAAAGACTAAGAGAGAATGATTTTATGTCATAAATACCTAGCATTTATAACCCAAAACGTACATATATAATACCCTAACCTCAATGTAAGTGAAACGAGAGAAACCCCTACCTAAATCCCCTTAGTCAGATGAAGATCTTGAACTTGGATTTCGAATTTACCCTTAAATCTCTTGCTTGCCCTTCCTTTCTTCCACTCTAAGGATTCTAGAGTTCCAAGAGGTGTGGGTTGGGAGTGGAGTGAAAGAAAAACAAAGAGGGAAATGGAGTGAAATGGGATTTTAACCCAGCTGCCCCGATTTTACTGTTCATGGGATATTTTTGGTTTTCTCCAAAATTATAGTTTTGCCACTACAAGCTCCAATTTTATCTATATGACTACCCTAAGGTTTTTCAACATTCCAGATTCATTTTTAATGTTATTTTAACCTAAAAACATTCATTTTTTTCTCTCTTTTATTCTTTCGCCTTGTATACTTATTATTCTTATAATTTTATTTAGGATGTAAAGGGAAACGTTAGAGGCAAAACGAAATTAATTGAACGATTGCTGATCATTTAGACATGTGGGGGTTTACAATCCACCCCCCCTTAAAGGAAGTTTCGTCCTCAAAACTTACCTCAAGTAGCGAATTAGTGTAGATACTTCTCTCGTATTTCTAGCTCCGATTCCTAAGTAACTTTTCCAATTTACGATGTTGCCACCAAACCTTCACTAGTTGATAGCTTTGTAGCGGAGCACCTTTTCCTTGGTATCTAGAATCTTCACTTGTTGTCCTTCATAAGTTGCTCCATCTTGAATTTCTATATCTTCCAAGTCTACGATTGGCGTTGCATCCGCTTGACACTTTCTCAACATAGATACGTGGAACACGTCATGCACCCCCGACAACTGAGCGGGTAACCGTAAATGATACGCTGCTTTGCCCACCACTTTGATCACTTCAAATGGCCCGGTATATCTCGACGCTAACTTTCCTTTCTTGCCGAATCTAAACACTCCCTTTTTGGGGGACACTTTGAGGAATACATAATCCCCTTTTTGAAATTCCAAGGGTCGTCGTCAGTCCGCATAGCTTTTCTGTCTACGTTGCGCTATAGCCCTCCTTGATGAGTTGAATTTTCGTAGCTTCCGAACCATCTTTGGTCCAAACAAACTACTCTCACCCACTTCCAGCCAACACTTCGGTGATCGACATGGCCTTCCATACAATGCCTCATAAGGTGACATCCTAATACTTGTCTGATAGTTGTTGTTGTAAAATTCCACCAGTGGCAAATGGTTACTCCAACTTCATTTGAAGTCTAACACGCAAGCACGTAATGTGTCTTCCACAACTGCACTAACCTTCAGACGACCATCCGTCTCGTGGGATGAAAAGTCATATTAAATGTAA
This sequence comes from Tetrastigma voinierianum, assembly GCA_016808115.1. Classification (NCBI taxonomy): domain Eukaryota; kingdom Viridiplantae; phylum Streptophyta; class Magnoliopsida; order Vitales; family Vitaceae; genus Tetrastigma; species Tetrastigma voinierianum. Next base: position 182,030 of record JAEQBH010006872.1, on the reverse strand, counting down.
CTCGGCCCCCATCGCTAGTCAGAGACTTTGCAAGAACTCCAGGCCACAAATCGAGAATCACGATCCGACACGATAGAGAGTGGAACTGCAATCTAACAATCCTTACCGGATACGTAACTAGCTCGCAGTCTTATGTTTGTGTCTGGGTGGTCTTTATACCAGAAATGAGCGGACTGTGTGTCTATATGTTAGAATCCAGCGATAAGAACACGCAGCGAAAATAAAAAACAATTTAACACTGAACTGCTTCAGGATCTAAGCGGTTTGATGAAACTCATGACTAGCAAAACATGGTCTTTTCTCAAAAAACATAATAGTCTTACTTCATTATTATTCCCACAATAATGATCGACTATGGACTATTTAGAATAGTGTTCTTATGCCTTAAGGTTTTACTATCAAGTCACATACTTGATGACATAAAGCAGAGCCAACTATTCAAGGATCTGATTTTATCAAGTTAAACCACAATTTAAATAACAAGATAAAATGATAAATGCCTCATGTATATAAACATATAATGACAATGTATATGCCATTGGGCTAGAGCATATCATTAACACTATCAACAATAACCCATACAACATTATGCCCTCGTGCTATTCGTGGAAAACCAGATATGAAGTCCATGGTGATGTGATCCCACTTCCACTCTAGGACAGGCAAAGACTGTAGTAATCCTCTAGGTCTTTGGTGCTCAATCTTCACTTGCTGACACACCGCACATTTTGAAACGTATCTAGCCACGTCATTTTTCATTCCCTTCCACCAATACTGCCGCTTCATGTCTCTATACATTTTGTTACTGCCCGGATGGATGGAGAACTTGGAACGATGGCACTCGCCCAATACTTCTTCCCTGAATTAGCCATGATCAGGTACACATAGCCTTCCCCGAAATGGTAACTCATCATTACTTGTTGCCCAATTCTCAACAATCTCACTCCTCTCCAACTAACTCTGGATAGCCTCCAACTCGTTGTCCATTCGTTGCAACGTCACAATCCTTTGTCGAAGCAGTGGTTGATCTACAAGATTGAATATGCATGGTCGAGATCCATCTTCTCCAACCCATAGATCAAAATATCTAAGGGCATCCTTCAACTTCCATTCACCTATGGAAACATTGAGTTCACCCCGAGACTTTCTACTAAATGCATCAGCCACTACATTCGCCTTTCTCGGATGGTAGTTGAGTGTGAACTCGTAGTCTTCTAAGTACTCAATCCATCTTCTTTTCTGGAGATTCAAGTCCTTTTGTGTGAAGATATACTTGAGGCTCTTATGATCCAAATACAGTTGGAATTTCTCTCCATACAAGTAGCACCTCCATAACTTAAGAGCAAAAACCATGGCTGCTAACTCTAAGTCATGAGTGGGATAGTTATGTTCATGAGTCTTGAGTTGCCTGGAGCCATAAGCAACTACTTTCCCCCCTTGCATTAGGACACATCCCAAGCCTCGTAGCGAAGCATCGGTGTACACCTGGTATCCTTCCCCACTGCTTGGAATAATGAGGAAAGGGGTCGTTGTCAATTTCTCCTTCAAAGTGCGAAAAACAAGTTTGCACTCTTGAGTCCACAAGAATTTCTCTCCCTTCTTGGTAAGGAGAGTCATTGGCAGCATAAGCTTGGAGAATCCCTCCACAAACCTCTGGTAATATCCTGCTAGTCCTAGAAAACTACATACCTCCGTCACAGTTTTCTGTGGTTCCCACTTCATTACTGCCTCAATCTTAGAGGGGTCAACAGCTACACCCTGTTCCGACACCACATGGCCAAGGAATTTCACCTCTTTCATCCAAAACTCGCATTTGCTCATCTTAGCATATAACTTATGTTCCCTCAAAGTTTGGAGCACAATTAGGACGGTATCTCATGCCCTTGTGTCCGTGAATAGACTAAGATAAAGTCATCAATGTCACAACTGACAAACTGACGAAGGCCACTGCTGAAATACCCGTGCATTAAATCCATGAAGGCTGTGGGTGCGTTAGTCAATCCAAACGACATTACTACGTACTCGAAATGACCATACAAAGTGCGAAAAGCAGTCTTAGGAATATCCTCCTCCCGATCCACAATCATGGTACCTCAGGCGAAGGTCAATCTTAGTAACACTTAACCCCTCAACCGATCGAATAAGTCATCGATTCGAGGTAAAGGGTATTCCATTTTCACCATCACTTGATTCAACACTTGTAATCCGGCATAACCGAAGGGTCTCATCATGCTTTACAAAAGGACTGAGCTCCCAAGGTGAAGTACTTAAACCCGATAAACCTAATATTCAACACCGTCCAACCGCTTCTACTTCTTAGCCAAAGGTGCCATACGGTAGGGATCAATGGATATGGGTTCGTTCGACTAGAGATCAATCGTGGAACTCAACCCTCTTTGTGGGGGTAACCTGTAATCTCATCCGGAAACATCCGTAAAATCCGATACTACTAACACCACCCTCTTAGGGTATTTCTCCTTCTCCTCTCCAACTGCTTAGCTAAGAAACTTGAGCGGCTCCTTGCCTTAGCTTTCAAGAATTTACTACTAATGGTGAAATGATGGAAAGAACTTCGGTCATTAATAAACTCAAAACTATCCTCTCCCGGTAATTGGAGTGCAATTTTTGCCAAACAATCCATTATCAGCCTCGAAAGGCTACAACAAGTTCATTCCGAAAATAACGCCACACTCTTCAACTCTAAAGAAATCAAGTCTCACAATCAATTGCGGTTCCCCCACGAAGCACGCAACCCCTTGTAGACTCCTAGCTGGTACCCAATTGTTCTCCCGTAGGCAAGTCAACGCTCAATGCCTGTTCTAGCTTTTCAAAGTTCAATCCCAAATCAAGAGCATATGTGGTGCGTATAAATGAACGAGTCGCACGGGGATCAAATAAAATTCGGGCCCATGAATTATAAAGAAGAATGATACCTTCCACAATTGCATTGGAGGAATCTTCCTCTGGTTGAGTCAAAGCAAAAACTCTCCCCTAGGTGGCACCGTCAGGCTGCAGCTCCCAACGACTTACCGAGGCAGAGCCTCTGCGAGGGGTGGCCTGTCTCACCAGACGATCCCGGGCCACCGAGCATTTTCCGGGGCTGATAAATTGGACAATGCATCTGAATATGACCTGCACCACCACATGCGAAGCATTATCGTGAATTAGGCATGTTCCCATTGCACACCTCCGGTCCCTGGGCTGACTATGGTCTAGGGTCCCACTGGTCTGTGTCCGCAACGATAAGGTGCCGCCTCTTCAACTCCACTACTACCCGCACTAGTCCTGGATCTGACCTCCTCGCTAAACTCACGTTGTTGGTTGTCTCATATCCTCTCCACAAGTGAAAATTGATCCACAATATCCCCATAGCTCGTGATCTTAAGGGCCAATTAACTTCTGATGACCGCCTCAAGCCCCGCCAAAGCTGCGAGTCTGGCTGGGCCTCAAGAGACATAAACTTCATCATAACGGGATAGCCTCAAGAAACCTCCTCTCGTACTCACATAGCTAAGGGCCACTTTGTCGCTGGGCAAGAAAATCAACCTTCATTTTATCTCTCCGATCATCCTCGGAAGTACTCCATCCTAAAGATACGTCAAACCCCCAAGCGTGAGATCAACGTCCCTACTTCTCTTCACTGATTCCCACCAATGATCGACCTCTTCATCAAATAAATATATTGCCAAGTCGACCTTAAGGTCCTCGGCAACTCCTATGCCGTCAAATACCTTCTTCACCCGGCGTATCCACCTATCCGCATCCAAAGGGTTTGAGCTTCCTTGGAAAGTGGGTGGGCTTTGCCTTAGTAACTCTCGAAGAACACCATTCTCCGATTCTCCTCCCCAAGCACTTGTACTGGGCTGTGGAATGAGCCCCACCGGTGTGGTTGTTGTTGTTTCTGTTCTGGTGTTGCACTAGGGTGGTGAGTTCTCTCAAACATTGATGTATGTTCATCTATGGCACTGAGGCGGTAGGAAGACGATTTGGCCTCCACGACCACGCCCACGTCCTCGTCCTCCGTCCATCATGCACTTCAATTCACAGTTTAGTTCCTTGATGTGCAAGACATCCTAAGCAAAAGTCAACCATCTCTCTAGTGGTAATCCATAACCTACAACTCCCATGTAAGACTAAAAGCCTAGGCTCTGATACCAACTTTGTAACGCCCCAAAATCCCGGGGGTCACTTATTTATTTAATTTTTTTTTTGAACAATGTCTACAACAAGAGCCAAATAAAGGTACCAACACCGAGCATTGTCGCTCTGACAGGTCTGTCGCTACCGCCTGCTGGCGCTGTCGCGGCGTGGCCGCTGCGCACGCTAGGCCTGTCATGCACACTGTCGCACACGTTGGGCACCTATCATGTCCAACTCTGTCACGATGATTCTCCCTTCCTCGCTAACCATGTCGCCGATACGTAGCTCTCCCCGTCGCTGAGCGTAATTCCTCTGTGCTTCGCAAACCACCGCCGCGACATAAACAATGGTCGCGACAGAAAATCCCACCCCTAGCTAACCTCCGTCACCACGAAAAGCTCAAGGCGACAGCGACCCAACTCTGGTCAAACAAGGAAAACCTGTCACGACACAATTCCTTTTCTCCTAAGCCACACTCTGTCGAAACCCTAGCCTCTTCTGTCGTGACACAATCGCAATAGAGAATCAGGAAGCTCTGTCGTGACCTAGAAGTCTAGGTCGCAACCCTCAGATACCCTGCCCTAGCTGCATCTATCATGACACGAAACCCACTGTCACGACACTGGCTAAGAAAACTCACGATGCGTAACATCTTTATCGCCATCGAAACCTAAAAATGGGCAAGAACCCCCTCTCTTTCCCTTTCCGCACGCCCCGCTTCTCTCCCAATGCATTCCATTTAACATTACTAACTCTATACTTATCCTACTCGTAAGGTGAAATCTAGGGAAACTATCCAACACCATTTAGAACAAATCAAAATAATTTTTTATTACAAAACTTCTTCTGTACGTCTACAAAACTGGATATTCTATCCAGAAAATTACAAAACCAAAAATAAGCTAGTATTTGGCCTTCTTCTTCACTAACATGGTCTCAGATGAGTTCCTTCACCTGATGGACCTCGGGATTTATAGTCCCTTCGAGTGGGGCCTCCCAATGCACGGGTTCCTTAACTCCCGCTGCCTCCTCAAGGTTAGAATCTAAAAAGGGGCATCAAAAGGGGGTGAGCACGAAGCTCTGTAGGAGAACTCTCTCAAACTCAAACAAGGTTTAGAAAAATATGTAAAACGGTCGGTCTCATTTTCCTTTAACATAACATAGATATACAATTTTTTGTATAAAAGAGTGACGTTTCCAAACAGATCTCAGGTCATATAAAAACACATAATTAAATGCACAAGGCGAAAATGTGTAAGAGAAAATTATAAGCAAGCCAATTAAATACAATTTCCAACACTTATTTTCAAAGTGCTTTTGCATACTTAATGGTAACTCCACCCCTCCCTTTTCGCCTAAGGTGTGGCATACCCACAAAGGACCTCCACTTTCTGTTATTTTTGTTTCTCAAGTATCCTTACCAGGAACCTCTTGAGACAAAATGAGCATCCTTGCAAGGAACCTCTCACTCTTCATTGTAATATTTCTCAAGCATCCTTATTAGGAACCTCTTGAGAATAATTTGAGCATCCTTACAAGGAACCTCCTTAAAAATTTACACTCTAAGTTTGATTGTAAATCTGGATTTTATCATATTAAAATGACTAAAGGATCAAAGTCATTGACTGCCTTTAGTACCCCTAAAGGGCACTACAAATGGAATGTTTTACCTTTTGGATTAAAAAATGCTCCTCAGATTTTTCAAAGAAAGATGAGGCCATCTTTAGAGATTATGATTTTATACATGTCTATGCCGATGATATACCTTTTAGATTAAAAAATGCTCCTTAGATTTTCTCAAAGAAAGATGGATAATATTCAAAGATTATGATTTTATACATGTCTATGTTGAAGGATATGGTAATATCCTCAAAATGATAAGAACAACATCTTGAACATTTGAATATATTTTTTAGATTTATGTATTACTCATGGAATTAGCTTTCTAAGAAAAAGCCATCAGGAGAACCAAAGATTGAATTTTAGGTTTAATAATAGAACTGTAGTATAGAATTACAAATCACATATTAGAAAAAATTAAAGATTTCCCAGAAAAAATAAAAGATCGAAAACAGTTACAAAGATTTTTAGGAATACTAAATTATGTATGTTTTATAGAATCTTATCGATCTAAGAAAACCTTTTGAGAAAAATTAACAAGTGAAAACAAAGATTTTAGTTCACAACTAAGCATGAAAGTCATGTAAGATTTATAAAATCTCAATGTGTTAGTTTGCCAAAACTAAAACTTCCTTTAGATAATGATGATCTAATTCATCTGAAAGTACTTAGGCAGCAATCCTTAAAAGGATATATAATAATTGTGAAGAATTATGCCGCTATAAGTCAGGTACATTTACTCCTACTAAAGAAAAATATCATATCAATGAAAAGGAATTTTTAGCAGTTGTTAAAGTATTAAAGAAATTTTCATATTTCTTATTATCTAAATTTTTTTTTTTATTAAGAACTGATAATACTCAAGTCAAAGCTTTTATAAAAAAATAATTTACCTTCAAAACCTGAATATAAAAGATTAATTAGATGGCAAACTTATTGCTTTTAATATATATTTGATATTGATATTATTCGCTCTAACAAAAATATTATTGCAAATTTCTTAATAAGAGATGGCTCAGACGAGCAAAAAGCCAAGGGTTAATTAGATGGTTGATAACCTCTCAGAAATGTCCAAGATTTTTTATCAAGTAATCATTTTAATAGATTGTCTGGATCGACTTGTCGAGACCGAGACCTCTTCTGAAAAAATCAAAGCTATTGTTAAAAGCTTTGTTACTGATTTAGAAAGACTTATTAAAGATTACACATCTTATGAAATGGAGTTTAACATCTTATTTCAAAGACGATGATAATCTAGATTTTTCAAATATTAAATTCTAATGAAGATATTTCAAAAGATAAAGATGCCGCTAACATAGTAGGAGCATCTACAAGTATTTCTTGAGACCTCATCACAAAGTCCGAAACGATTTTAAATTGATATCTCCGCATAGAGAAATCATGAAATTACATAGCGAAACCATGGAAAGATTGTTCGGTTTAACCGACTATAAAGAAATGATTGTCGATAAATCCAGCATATACCTAAGGATTCATTTCCTACAAGGAGCAAATCCTGTAGAAATATGAGATGGGTATGATTTTGGTAGCATCTCTACCATATACATGACTTCTCCTGATTTTCCAGAAATCGAAAGATTACCTGGATGGATTAAAGAAGGTGTTAAAGATAATTTGGGAATAATCCCATGATAAAGATTGATGACATCATAGCACTTGATTTCTTCAATGCTAGTCCTGATTTTGATGCTAATCAAACTTATCCTATATGGCATTTTATAAAGATGAGAAAAGTCCTACATGAAAAAAGCATGATTTCCGACTCAAAAAAGATTTTTAAAACATATACTGAAGATAATGTCCATTATCGAAGAGGCTTGGGATTGATCGTCGTAAAAGGATAAATGGAAAACGCTTGAAAAAAAACCATTCAAAAGCTATGGCAAGCCTGACAAGATGGCCTCCGTCATTATCTCAATAGATTGTAATGCAACTCCGGATTCAGCCAGAAGGTTTTTACTCAAAAAGATTAATATGATCGGTGACCGAGAACTGGTCATCCCCCAAGCACTCCAATTATGTTGGAAAAGATTATCTCAAGATGATAGCCACTAAAGATTCAAATTGACGCAAGTGGACAAAAATATTAAAGAGCAAATTTATTGATTGATAGATCGAACAAAATGTAAACATGTTTAGCACTCATTGCTGGTTTTAATAAACCACTTATAGATTTCCCCCCTCCCGGTTTTCAAAACCGTACACTCGCAGCGCAAATGTACTACAAAGATTTCAGTTCGAGGTTTCATGTCCGCTTTCATAAACAACTAAGTAAAAAGTAGTATCGAGGGAGGTGAAAAATCTCACTCTTTCTTCTTATTCTCACTCTCCCTATAAAAAAAGCTGGTTTGCATAAGAAGAATTACAATTTACTGTTAGCTCAGAGGTTTTCCTCTTCTATAATGACAGTCTAAGAATTTTATTCTAAGCCTCGTGAGATCAGGTTATAAATAAAATGTATTTTATTTAGTAAATCTTATCATTATGGCTCTACTTTATTCATGACTATTTCTATTTAATCGTCTACACCTTAAGGTAGGAAGCGAATTAAGGTTGTGCTGGTAGTATCTGAAGATGTTCCCACGGTGAAGGTATATAGTCCTGCCGTAGGTCTGAAGTGGGATTAATAGAGACACCTAGCTCTATCTTCCCAGGTACTATTCGGTCAAAAAACAAATAAGTACAAATAGTAATGGAAGTATGGTGGACCTATAATAATGGGTATTTACTCTATAAAATCAATTTTTTATTTAACACGAGGATACTCTCAAGGTTTAGAATATTTGTTGATTTTGTGAAATTTGTTGTACTGTCTTATAATTATACATGATATTGTGGATTTTCTTGTTCATAGTGTTATTTAGAATTGGTGTTTTGATTTTAAGACTGTGTGATAGTGATTAATGTTAATGTTGCTTCTAGATTCGTCGAAATGGTATCAGAGCATCTAGATTAAGAAAATAAACATGGAAGAACCTTTTATTGAGTGTTTACAATGTAAACATCTTCTCACAACTATATATTCTATGAAACATACATTAAAAAGGTTAGAACAAAGATTAAACATTTTTATACTCAATGGAATTATGACTGACATAATTCATCATCAATTAAGAATAATTGAATTAGAAAGATTAACAATAAATAGACTAATGATAGATCTTGCTTCTAAATATAGTGCATATGGTGATCATTTAATCAAAGATTAAGATGATGATGAGATGAAGATTGAACCTCAAATAGTTCTTCCATATTTAAGATTTTTAGAACCTCTAAATCCTAAATTTCAAGAAAGAGTAAACTGCAAATTTCGTAAAAAATATGGAATTTTTCATATTCGGACTTACTAAACGGACTTCAATGTTGAAATCGTCTTCAGAAAATCTAAATAATTACGCCAAATTCTACTGGATTCCAAGATAGTTGGAATTTCACGCTTTTCAAGGCACCGAGGGTGGCATGGGACACTTGGTATGCGATTTGAAATATTCTCATAAAGGCGCCACGGTCAAGTGTGGATGTCTCAAACAGCAGGCCTGGCTGGACCCTAGGAGACATGTGGCAATCCATAGTTGGGTAAGAATCCAAAGTAGATGGATAAAGGGATAAGGTAATCCAAAGGAGCCAACGAGAGGTTGACAAGTGGGATGAGTGGACATCCCACTTGGCCCATCTTGGACCAAACTATGGGATAGGATAAGAGGGGAGAATAGAAACGAAAAGAAAAAGCAGAGAGGCCAGGCAGCAGAGAAGCCTCTACTTTCTCTCTAAATTTCTCCGACGATCGGGCCGACGCTGCCGAAGCAAAAAGGGAAAGTTTATCCTTACATCTAAGAGTCAGATCGGTGACCAAAATTAGAGAGTTTTGACAAACTCCAAGAGGTAGGGCTTACTCCACTCTTAAGTATTCTTGCTTAAAAGTTTACAAAAATGGCTCGGGAGTTATGAGGCCGGGAATGGCCATGCGTTCCAATCCCAAGAATTGGGATCGAATGCTTGATGTGGGGATCAGTCTCATGAATGACTTAAACGATGTGGGACTCCGTTGCATACCGAAGTGATTGGACCGAAATTGTCTATGTGTGCTGCCGCATGATATTACTTGAATCAATAGCATGAATCAGGCGTGGAAAAAAACAGATATGTTAGTGCATGTAGAATCGATGTGTTAACATGATGGTTGCATGGTGGAATCATATTGTGATGAAATATAAATGTGCAAGAACAATGAAAATTCATATGTTTTGCATTCGTAGTTATCGCATAATGTCTTAGCTCTGGGTGCGGCGGATTGTGATGTAAATTCACCATTCTTAGTGGATATGTGTGATGGGCTCGAAGTTGGACAACGTCCAAGGTCAAGACCCACGACCTAATAAATTGAAATAAAGAAAACAAATCACGTGTGTTGGGCTGAGCAAGTTGGGGTAGATCCCCCCCAATGGTGAAAGTCCCGAATCCACATGCGGTAGACATGATCACCGAAGGTGAAGTCCGTAAAAATGTTGGAAGGCATACGTTGATCCTGCGGTGTGACCCCAAAAAGACGTGGCCCAAAAATAAATAAATAATTAACACACGAAAAATCGATGATAAATCAAATTAGTGATTGGAGGTTGGTCCAATGAGTTGAGTCACCGCCAAGGACTAGTTTCACACTTGGCTTTGCATGTGTGAGGAGTCAATGACTCGTGGTATGTCGGTGGAGTGGTTTCATCTCAAGATGATATAAAGTATTCCATGTGTAAATGCAAAATTATATGGAATGTGGATGATTGTGATGTGCCATTGCATGCGCATTTAAGGAGGGGAATAGCCCTTATAGGAAAATTCGACTACTGAGCATTGCTCACCCCGTCGTGGGAATAACAATTTTAGGTATTGAAGGTGCACTTGGGGATGGAACGCATCCGAGGACCTAGTGGCGAAGAAAAGGCCAGATTAGGCCTCAATTTTGTATTATGTAAATTCTGGGTTGAAAAACCCAGTTTTGCACTGTGTAAAGAACATAGAATTGTAATTAAACTTGTTTTTGTATGATATATACATTTTGGCAAGTTTTCTAGGTTCAATGGCCTTTGTAGTAATAAGGCTAATTTATGTTGATTTTAGAGTGCGTTGAAAAAAAAAGGGAAAAAATAAAATAAAATAAGGGAGCTGGAGTGCAGGAGGCCAAAATGGGCTACTGCCCATTTTCAAATTTCTCGGGTCGTGATACTGGGCAAAGGGTGTTACAAACATAAGTGGGCTAAGGCAGTACCTTAGTACAAACACCGCCGCACGACGTAAAGACCCGCCGCGCGGTGCTTAGGACGGCCCTCACAACAGCCTCCCTGTGCCTGGCCGCGATAGAGATGGCTTGTCCTTTGTCGCGATAGAGAGCTTGGTGTCACGACAGGACTGATGTTGCGTCACGACGCCTCATGTTTAGAATAGCACCCAGCCGCGAGATAAAGGGGTTCATCTCCTCCTCGCTGGTGACAGGCCCCACCCATGTTGGTCACGACAAAGGAAACTCTGTCTCAATAGGCTTTTCCAAGGCTCCTGTTGCTATAGAGTTTTCCCTATTGCGATAGAGCCTGCATGGCACCGTGTCGTGATAGATTTTCCCGTGGGTCACGGCAAGGCGTAATAATGGGCGGTGTCGCCCAATATGCCCAACAATGCGATCTACAAGTGCTGACATTAACGCACAAGGCGTGACGCTGAGTACGCAGACACAACCAAACCGCTACCGCGGCAATCGTACAGTAATCGCTCAGGTTACTAATATGGACACCGCTCATGGACACCGCTCAAAAAATTTAAAATTTTAAAAATTAAAAAAAAAAGATTACAAAAATGACCCCCATGTTTTGGGGCGTCACAACATGGTATCAGAGCTAAGGCATACGAATTGTCTGGAACTTAATGTGGGTACAAACGTCACACCTTGGTGTAAGAGCTAGGTAAATCATCACCCAGACTCGATGGGGAAACGGGTTTAAATCATGCATTCATTATGCATTTTGATGACTTGATTTGTGATGTGTGATTGAATGGTGTGAAAGGTATGCATGATAAATTGTATATGGAACACTAGGGTTGAGAAACGTAACCTTAGGGTCTTAAAATAGAATGAACATGAAAATTAAGAATTTAATTGAGATGAATAAAATGAGTGGTTGGCAATTAGCACCACTAAGAAAAGAGGATGAACAGGTTAGTTCATGATAACTAAGTCTGTTAGTGGTTAGCGTGTGCACTACTAATTGTATTGAGCTAGAAATTTGATAATCTTGTTGCCATTTGACACTTGTAGATGGCAAGCCGAGGACGAGGATGTAGAGGACGTCCACGGGGTGATAGTCGACCACTGCCCATTTTTTATTAGCGGGCCTTTGCAGAGGCCGTGGGTATTGCGTTGTTGCCATTGCACAAGCTAGTGCAGCTGGGGGTCAGGGAGGATCGAGTGACCTCTAGAGGTTTATGGCACACCATCCTCCACCATCCAGGGGAAGAGGGGATCCGATGGTAGCAAACCATTGGTTCCGGTAAATCGAGAGGGTTTTGGTGTCCATGAGGATCACTTTCGATGCCACAAGGATCAGACTAGCTACGTTTAAGCTAGAGGGTGAATCCTAGGTATGGTGGGATTGGGCTAAGGTCTCAAGGGACTTAGAGACGATGACTTAGGGAGAGTTCCATGAGCTCTTCATGGGCAAGTATTTAACGGCCACTGCTAGACATACAAAGGCCCAGGAGTTCCTAGAGCTGAGACAGGGAGCTATGACAGGGAGCTATGACAGTGATGGAGTACGTGGCTAAGTTCACGGATTTAGCTTGCTTACTGATGACTACACACAGATATGTCAAGGCGTAGGGAAATTCGAGAATGGGATCGAGATTGTCCATTCGTGGCAAGATTGTGACTCACAGACATGAACTCTATGGTCGTGGATCGCTATGACCATGATAGGAGGACACACGGAGGATCCGAGACGCGAAAGTGTCGGGCAAGTAAAGAGAAGCGGAGAGAGCCGGCCTTCTTCCAAGCCGAGAAAGAAACCAAGGGTTTCTTTGGGCCAAGGTGGTTCCAAAGCCGACCCATACGGGCCGTGGTTGGGATTGTTGTTTCAAATAAAGGTGACGCACGATCTGTTATTTCTGCCATCAGCCTGGACATATAAAGTGGGATTTCCCCTAAAGACAGGGATCCTAGGGTTTAAGGACAACACCGCACGGCCGAGGAACCAAGACGCCCTAAGGTACCGCACAAGCACCTTCTATCGTACGTGATGTGCCGAGGGGCCAAAGTTATGGGTCTGTGGCCGAGGATTGTGGCCTACAGTCGACATCGGGATTCAGCATGTTTATGCCATCATACCACCTACTAAGCCGGATCGCCTAGTCATACAAGGTACATTTGCTATCTCGCCTATGTGGCAAGGATATTATTCGACTCTAAGTGCATCACATTCATTCATCATCAGATCACCGTTAGAGAGTCCGCAGGATTGAGACCTCGAGGAGCCCTGTGTGTGAGTTCTCCCTAGGACTAGGGTGAGCTTGATCTAACATGTCGCGGTGCAAGCCAAAGTTCTATGAGATTCTACTTACACTGGACTCGAGGGTCACGGACATGTCGTAGTTCGATGTCATCCTTTGACGGATTAGCCGACGACATACAGAGTCAAGCCATCGACAGAGCGCAGGAGGGTTACCACTCACAATACGTGAATCGTACTCTTGTCACGTTTAGGGGACACGACAATGTTTTGCCCTAGGCCGTGTACGATTCCGCATTGTACGGGCAATCGACGCGTCACAAGCCTTACTCCCTATGACGAGGCGAGACAGACTCGATCTCGCCTCAAGCAATGCGCGAAAGTGCGTGGATGTTTTTTCGGATAAGCTATCGGGATTACTTCTGTAGAGGGATGTAGACTTCTGTATTAAGTTACACCCTAGCACATTGCCCATCTCTATGACTCTGCATAGGATGGCACCAGCTGAAGTCAGAACTTAAGGTCCAACCGTAGAGTTTGGACAAGGGTTTTATTAGACCGAGCACTTCACCGTGGGGCGCTCCAGTTCTGTTTTCGAAGAAGAAAGATAAGACCCTTCAACTGTGCATTGATTAATGATAGCTTGAATTGTGGTTACTTATCAAGAATCGTTATCCATTAATGGTGATTGATGACTTATTCGGACAATCGAGGGAGGCGAGTCTACTCCAAGATACCTTCGCGACGGCAGCCACCGCTTGAGGGTTAGGAGGCGTATATCCCTAAGACAACGCTCGTGGACATGGTATGGGCACTGGGAGCCCACGGTGATGCTCCTTCGTTGACGAATGTGCCAGATTCATGGATCTCGGCGCATAGGGTATTTCAACCCTATTAGATTAGTTTGTCGAGTCTTCGTGATGACATTTTGACAATCCCACCCGAGAGGGAGCACAGGACTGTTCAGGGGCTGTTCTCAGAGCTGTTGAGAGACCATCAGTTGTACGCCAAGTTCAGTAAGTGCGAGTTTTGGCTTACTAAGGTGAGGTTTTTAGGGCACTTGGTGTCAACTTCAAGAGTGTCAATGGACCCCGAGAAGGTCGAGGCTATGATGTGTTAGGAGAAACCGAAGTCAATCTTTGAGATACGTAGTTTCTTGGGATTGACGGGATATTACAGGATGTTTATTGAGGATTTCTCCAATCCATGCACCTAGTGATGAGGTTTGACCCGGAAAGAAATCAGTTCGAGTGGAACGACTGCAAGACAAGATTCCAGAGTCAAGATGCAGGCTTACTTCACTTTGTATTCCGATTAGTCCTAGAGAGGGGGGCGGTGGGTACACAAGCAGAATGTGATGCCCTAAGACCTGGATCACATTTTTCTGATGCACCCCAGGGAGGCTTATGTAGCCATGGGTTCAAATAATAAAGAATCATGAAACAAACACCACCTCACACACATATTATCGGTACACATAGTCTTCACTCAAGATTCAAGCCATTACTTATACGGAGAGTTGGCCGAGGTATACTCAAACAACAAAAAGCTTAAAGGCGATCTTCACGCGCCGGACTCAACATGAGGTACCACAGTGGATGGAGTTCCTAGAGGATTATGACTTCACTTGCATTACCACCGTGGCAAACGTGGTGGTCGATGCACTTAAATGGAATCAATGGGAGTATTAAGGTACAGCTTCCTGGGAGTGGCAGATGTTCCAAATCGGTGGGACACTGAAGCTACGCACTACCTGAGCGTGCTTAGGTACGCTGGGGAGTCCGTGGCTGCCACCACACTATTGATAAGAGGATTGAGTCCTGTGAGACAAAGATGCGTGAGATGGTGTTCATCAAGGATCTGGGTCCGGTGTTGAGGTAATGTGATTTTAGGGTCGACCATCCATGCATGGCAGTCTTCGTGCATAAGTGGACGGGTAGTGCTCTCGCCTGATGGATCTAAGAGAGGAGATCCCCTTAGGGAGTTTCACTTCTTCATTCGCTATGCATCTAGCAAAGATCAAGATGTATCGTGAATCTTCGTCAGCGCACACGGAAAGCAGACGAAGAGACATGCGCTGGGATTTTGTTCGACGATGCCTCACGTGTCACAGCTGGGCGCTGAGCACCGGTGTTTAATAGGGCTACTCTAGCCACTGAGGTGGCTGGAGTGGAAGTGGCACGTCATTTATTGACTTTGTGACCCACCTACCACGAACACCGCCAAGCGCATGACGCGCAGACTGGGTGATAGTGACCGCTCACACCCAAGACATTTCTTAACCGCGGTGAATGACCTTCACTCTGGAGGAATTCAGCCGGTTGTATATCTAAGAGATCGTCCGGCTACATGGAGTGCCAGTATCCATAGTGTTGAATAGAGACCCGAGATTTACGCAATTTCAAGAGTTTCCAAAAGGCCACAGGACGCGCTTGGAGGTGAGGAGCACCGCCTCCACCCACAGATATGGTGGTCACGAGAGACGATATAGATTTTAGAGGACATCCCCAAGCAAAAGCCTGAACTGGCAGGCAGGCCGGATGAACAATTACCCTTAGTGGAATTCGCCTACAACAACAGCTTATTAGTGAGGCAGATGGCACCATATAGGCTGTATGGGGAGGCCATGTCGATTACCTATTTTCCTGACCAAGGTGGAAAGCTCCATCGGGTCCCGACCGATTAGAGACAACTCAGAAGGTGATCTTGATACGCTAACGCTTTCTCATGGTCCCTAGCTTCATAGCATACGCTAATGCGACGCCGACCCCAGAGTTTCCGAGGTCAAGGACACGCCTTCTCATGTGATCAAGAGAGAAGTGGTCAGTTCTAAGAAGCGCGGAAGCCGTCAGCCAAGGTTCATCGGGCCCTTCGAGATACTCTAGAAGCGGCATCACACACCAAGAGACACTACTAAAGATGTCAGGTGTCCATGAGGTGTCACATCTCACGCCCTAAAGTATACTGATCCACCCTACAAGGGATTGGGGAGAGATTGATGTTGACACGGATGAGACCTTCGAGGAAGGACCAATGCGATCGCGATAGCCTGATCAGCCTTGTGATGCAAGACCATGAGGCTAGTGGAAAGTAATCGGGCAACACTGCGGGAGTGGAAGAGGCAACGTGGGTAACGTGGAGGACACGATGCGCCGCCATCCCTCTTGCTTAGGATACGGGTTTAGTCGTTTAATGATTAAATGACTAGTTATAGGCATGGCATAGTGCACATTGCATATGCATGTTGGTTGATGTGATTATGTAGAATTTCGAGATGAAATTCTATTAAGGGGGGAAGAAATGTAAAACCCCGGAAAATCCAAATTTTCAAGAAAGAGTAAAACGGTAAATTTCGGTCAAAAATCTTGAATTTTTCTAGAACTCGAGTGACAAAACTAACTTCACCATTAAAATCGTCTCACGAAATCTAGCTATCACGTTGAATTTCATGGAATTCCAAGATAGTCGGAATTTTGACGCTTTTCAAGGCACCGAGGGTGGCATGAGACACTTGGCACGTGATGAGTGGCTCACAGTGCGCCACGTGTCAAGTGCAGGATGTCTCAAACAAAGGGCTCAAGTGAGACCCTTAGGAGACATGTGGCAATCCATAATTGGGTAAGAATCTAAAGTAGATGGATAAAGGGATATGGTAATCCAAAGGAGCTAATGAGAGGCTGACAAGTAGCATGAGTGGACATCCCACTTGGCCCATCTTAGACCAAACGGTGGGATAGGAGAAGAGGGGAGAACAAAAAATAAAAGAGAAAGAGAGAGTTGTAGAAAGAGAAGCTCTACCTTCTCTCTAAATTTTTCGACGATCGGGTTGGCGGTTTTATGACACCCCAAAACCCAGGGGTCCCATAGACAACCCGTCGACCCGCGGAAACATGTGAACATCGAGTGTCCTGATATTACACCCATACGTCTCATGTGTTGAGACTCATTCCTACTCATTTAATTAAAAAATATACAGGAATTACCTTATACAATCCGTAAGAGTCCGAGCATAACACTCTCACATATGGTACAAAAATATACATCTATTAGAACCAAGTGTGTTCTAATATACAAAACAGGATATGTATTAATACTACTCAGTCCTCATACATATACAAAACATCAAGTTATGGCCACAATTTGGCCCGCTTCATGATCCCGCCTAAGGAGCCGCCGTCTGCCTCGCATGTGTCCCTGCACCTGAAAGCGAGTGTGGGGGTCCCACGACGGGGCGTAGGAGCCTAACACGCCCAATAGAGACAAAACCTACTAGGGCTACTCCCCACCTAGGTGCACATGCAAATGCTCATTTCCAAGTCACAATAACAACCCAATCCATGCAGACATGCTATCCTATCATGGAAAAAAAAGAAACTACATGCATGTACGAGATGACTCTACACGCTCTATATACCGGGTCAACCTCCGACCCACCACCCAATGCAAGTTCCAATGGGAAATCAATACCGAGTCAGTCTCGACTCCCATCACACAACCTATAGCTCCAGTGTGATAATTTTAATCGTTTGTTCGCAATGTAACTTTCCGGTCTCACCAAGGGCCTCTTACACTCCTTCGACATTTTTCGGCTTTCACCGACATGGATACATTGTCTAATCCATGTTTTCAAAGCTTTTCACCTAAGGGGTGTCTATCCTCACGGTTACGCCTGACACTATTTGTTTTCCATTTTCATTTAACACCATGTGACTCAATTGGACTTCGTCCCATTCCCGAGCCCACACAATTCAGCACCAAACGCAGTGCCAAATCAGTACCATGTACACACACCTATTTGATGTAGTGATTTTTCGTACACCAATGCAATGCAATTGTGCCACTACACTCAAACTCATGCCCAATGTATGAAGACCTCTACATGGACATTTTACCCTA
Source organism: Tetrastigma voinierianum (assembly GCA_016808115.1). Taxonomy (NCBI): domain Eukaryota; kingdom Viridiplantae; phylum Streptophyta; class Magnoliopsida; order Vitales; family Vitaceae; genus Tetrastigma; species Tetrastigma voinierianum. The sequence continues at coordinate 163,866 of JAEQBH010006872.1, read as the reverse complement.
TACACTAGGGGTGTACCATGAACCCTCATGTCTAATGCACACAACATTTAATATATTCTAAAACAACATCAACATACATGTAGTCATGTTAATATTCCACATTATTCAAACCAATGCATCATAAGCATGCACTACATTTTTTTTTTAGCATTCGCCTATCTCATGACAACACACCATTCAAGCATCGATAATTCCAACCATTACTTAGGCAAGTAATGCCATAATTCATATTCCCACGCTAAGACATAGTATGTCAGTCATACATCCTACTGCATGCCAAGAAATGACCATGTTCAAGCACAACACATTACAACCCATTACAACCCAGTGTGTTTGAAACACCCATATTGATAGTAATTCGTACACTTGGTGCAACAATCAGTTTTTCAGCACCGATGTGAGCACCTACTGCCACTAAATGGCTTATGGCTAGATTATTGACTCCATGAGCTCTCCATAGAGTTCAAGAACACCCGAATCGGAGTTCGAATGAGGGCGTTATGGCCTAAACAACCAGAGCTAAACCCAGAAAATTCTGCATGGTATTTATTCAAGTAATAACAAACCAACCTGATTTCGGGCCTTAAGACTCCAAAAAAACAACATATACAATAGCATGCAAGAACTGACAGTTCCGGTAAAATTCGCAGATGGCATCCATTCGAGTAATAACACACTAATTTGGAATTTTAGTCTTAAAACCCGTAAAAACCAAAGATATATAATAACATGCGTGAACAAGATCATTATAGAAAAAATTCTGCATAGTATTCATTCAAGTAATAACAAACCAACATGGATTTTCAGTCTTAAAACCCAAAAAAAAAACAACATATATAATAACATGCAGTAACAAGATCAATTCTAGAAAATTTCCGCATGGTATTCATTCAAGTAATAACAAACCAACCTGGATTTTCAGTCTTAAAACCCAAAAAAAAAAAAAAAAAAAACAACATATGTATTAACATGCAAGAAGGTGACATTAGTTCTAGAAAATTTTGCACAGAATCCATTCAAGTAATAACAAACCAACTCAACCAAATGCCATTTCCATTGGTCTCAAACAAGGAAATAACCAGTGGAGGAAAATCCTCACATCTCAGCGTGCGGCCGCCTGATCCACCCAAATCAAAAAACAATGGAGCAAATGTACCTTCCTCCTCCTTCTCCTTCCTTATGGTTTTCTTCCCTTGTTTTTTTTCCTCTCAAGTCATTTCTATTCTTCTCCGTAACTCATTCAAGAATAGCAAGAACTCCTTCCCTTAAATTTTGATCCATTCCATGTTTCTCCAATTAAACCTAGACATTTTTGCATCAAGCTGGACACATGGCTCAAGTCATGGCATGTGTCACCCATGCCGTCATGCACCAACCACTAACATCATGCATCTTAAGAGCTTGTCACTTGGTCGCCATGTCAAGTGTCCTGAAGTCCGGTGCCATGGCCTGCACCTTCATGCCAAGTGTCGCCAAACACGGCCCGCTTTGGCCTCGAAATATGTGAAAATCTGACTGTCTTGGAATTCAACAAATTTTGACTGTGTATCTAGATTTCGCTAGACAAATTTAACGGCATGATCCGCGTCATCATCCGAGATCTAGAAAATTTCCAGGTTTGCAACATGTGTCTATCGGTTTACTTTATCTGGGGTCTCACATTCTCCCCCCCTTAAAAGAATTTCACCCGAAATTCACACACATATAGACACAATCACATGCATATGCAACAGTCATTCAAATGCCAAATGACTAAACCACGTACCTCCGTCCTCGAAGAGGAAAGGATATCTGGCACGCATCGTGTCCTCATGCTCCCATGTTGCCTTCTCCACTCCTCGGTGTTGCCATAACACCTTTACTAGCCTCACAGTTGTGCGTCGCAAAATCTGCTCTCGGCTATCCATAATACGCACCGGTCCCTCCTCGAAGGTCCCATCTGCATCGATACCAAGCTCGCTCCAATCCACTATATGAGCTGGATCTTGAGTGTACTTTCGGAGCATTAAGACATGGAATACCTCATGGACACCTGATAAACTCGGTGGTAATGCTAATCGATATGTAACTGCACCCACCTTCTCGAGTACCTCGAAGGATTCAATAAACCTCGGCGATAGCTTTCCCTGCTTGCCAAATCTGATCACTCCCCTCTTAGGCATTACCTTCAAGAAGACATGATCACCCACCTCGAACTCTAGAGGTCGCCATCGACATCAAATTTAACTCTTTATTGGCTCGAAAGCAAAGGAGAGAAGACGCCTTCAGATCGCACTCCATTATTCTGGTGTCTTTTTAATCAAATTCAGCCTCAGAAGTGGAACTTTCTCCCAATTCCATCCAACAAATCGGAGATTTACATGGCCTCCCATATAAATCCTCATACGGTGCCATCTGTATACTCACCTGATAATTGTTGTTGTAGGCGAATTCTACTAAAGGAAAATGATCTTCCCAACTACCCTTGAAATCCAAGACGCATGTTCGCAGTATGTCTTCTAAAACATGTATGGTCCTCTCTGACTGACCGTCTATCTGTGGATGAATAGCGGTGCTCATCAGCAACTATGTCCCCATGGCCTTCTGAAAGCTCTTCCAAAAATGCCCCGTAAACCTGGGATCCCTGTCTGATATTATGGAGACTGGCACTTCATGTAACCGGACAATCTCGTGCACGTATAATCTGTAGAATTCCTCTATAGTGAAGGTCATCCGCACGGCTAGAAAATGTACCGACTTTGTGAGCTGATCCACAATCACCCATACTGCATCATGTCTCCGCGGTGTCCATGGTAAGTAGGTCATCCATTGTGACATGCTCCCACTTCCACTCAGCCACCTACAATGGCTGAAGTAGCCCTGTCGGCCTCTGATGTTCAGCCTTTACCCGCAACGTGAGACAATCACGAATAAAGCTCCGAACGTCAGCTTCATTCTCGCGCTTCTCTAATAATAATCGACGACGGTTGTCATGATACATCTCGTACACTTGATGAACAAACGAATCGGAAGCAATGGAACTCCCTGAGGATCTCCTCCCTCAAATCCATCGACTGGGGGACCACAACCCGTCCCCTATACCGAAGACTACCATCTGTGTGGATAGCCAAGCCTCGCCACCACCATCAGACTCACCCTGATGGACACTAGCCCCACGTCCCCGCCCCCCCTGGACTTTTACTCACTCGCTTCAGGAGAGAAGATTTAGTCATCGGGACTCGAGGTACCCTCGAGCCCACTGCTTCATCGCATCGTAGTCCGAACTACCCCACTGCCTCGAGCTTCCGCCGCCTCCCGGAAGCTATACTAGCCAATACTCCTGTGACTTCCTGGGCCGAAAGTGCATCGCAAAGGTAACGACCACCAAATAATACAAGTTTTTTAACACATTTGACCAAGTTTGACCAACAATTAGTATGTGGGCCCAAGTTGACTTTTTTAAGGATGAATAATTTTGGGTTGACTAAGACACCATTTTGTAGGCCTCATCTATACGAGTTCATAGGACTGCCAACGCTGTAACCGACTTTACTTCTGATAAAAAGTTATGGCTTTGGGAAGTTCAAACAGCAGTATATTATTAGTGTCCAAGTCAGTCTGGGGTTTTTACCTGAAAATGACCCTAGGCTCTATATAAACCTAGTTTTATGTACAAAGAGGACTCACTCTAAAACCCGTGAAAATTCTCCAAGACCCGCGGATTCCCGAATCGGGTCGCTTCAATCTGCCAGCTAATCTGGTTTTAGCCGTGGAGACGATTTCGCCACCATCCCACACGCTACCGGCCATGGAGGAAGAGCAAGGTGAGGCGACCTTGACTCCGCCAAAATCACGGCGAACCCTACGACGCCCCAGATCGGGCCGGGCGACCAACCGCGCCACCGCGTTGCCTGATTCGCCGCTTTCTCCTACCATTCTAGCCGACCCATACCTCCTCCTCCCCCATTTTCTGACCTCCGAACTCATTCCCCGCGGTCCTTTTTCGTAGATCTTCACCGCTTGAAAGATACGACGCAAAGGGAAGTAATGACCCGCTAGATCGCTCGCCACCACTGTAACTTTGAACCAAGGTAAGGATACCGTGTTCCTGTCTCGCTGATAAAAAGTTTGTAAATTTTGGATCGCTTGGACAGTTTTCCATTTTGGGTCATTTAAGGTAATTAATGGGGCATTTGACTGAAATTGGGCACCAATTGTCAAATTAGAAAATTGGAAGATGGATTAGTGAAATTGGATATTTTTATGATTTATTTGGAGGGTTCAATTTAAAAAAATTTGCCTTCGTAAAAGCCCTAATTTGGGTGACGGTCCGTAGGGCACACGGTTATATTATTTCACTACGTGAGGTCGGGTTTACTTTACGGTTTATTACACTGGCTTGCTTACTTGTCATGAGGTCAGGTTGCATCCAACGGTTATATATTATTTCTACGGCCGTGAGGTCGGGTTTACCCGGACGGTTTACACTGGGTTTGCCACGGTGTCGTGAGGTTGGTTTCATCCAACGGTTATATATTATTTCCACGGCCGTGAGGTCGGGCTGACACGATACTTATTACATATTACCACGACACCTTCGATGTTTCGAGGGTCGTGAGCGGTATCCTACTCGCTTATGATGGGTATATGGTATGGTACATTGTCAAGCCAGTAAGCTTAAGTAACCATTTCAATATTTATGGTTATCGATTTTCGTGATTATTTTTACAACATGATGTTTATATATTTTATGCTCAATTTTTATGTTGTGAATAAATCTGTGTTATAGTTTTCTTTAATAATAATTTCTAAGTAAATTTTGAGCATGAATTTCATGTTGTTGACTCGTATGTTTTGGTTTTGTGAAATGATTTTAAACGGGGAACCTTGCAAAAGAGGGGACGTGAGGTCTTGAGAGAAGAAATTTTCGAAAATAAAAACATTATTTTCCTTATAAATTATGCCACTCACTGAGATTTATTATCTCACGTTTTATTGTTTTAAACTGCTCTCTAGGTCCAAAAGTGCTCTAGAGGACCTACCGCGCCATTCTACATCACTCTTCATGACAAACAAGTAGATTCTATCTTATCTATCTGGTCTTTATTTTATTGACCGGCTTATCTTCATTTGTACCCCTAAATTCGCAAACACTCTTAGAATGCTCGATGTTAGCATTGAACTCATAAGAGCTCCTATTATGTGTGTTTCAGGTTACGAATTTACAAGAAGATAGGCCTGGGCTGTGGATTTGACGCTGCGGATCTTTTTATATATTTGAGGTATTATATTAATGCATGTGTTTATTTTTTTTAAAGTGGGGTTCTATTGGATATTCCCTAGGGATTGTACAGTGGGACTTCATTAGGCGGGACCACCCGGGGAATCCTGGGAGGGTATCCGGGTCGGGTCCTGTCAATCAGCCACCACATTTGCCTTACGGATGGTAAAGAAAACTGAAGTCGTAATCCTCCATGTCTCCATCCACCTACGCTTACTCATGTTGAGATCTCGCTTGTGTGAAGATGTGCACCCCGTCCCGAGATAACAGACAAGCATACGTGAATCGTAGGGCGTATACGAGCACCAAGTGAAATTGTAATATTTTTTTTAAGTTAATATTTTGGAGATGAAATTAGGAAATGATAAAATTATTAAACCCGGAATGTGATACTAGAAGAAAGGGTAAAATTGTAATTGCCATAAAGGATAGACATAATCATAAAATAAGTAGAGATGGGCCATAATAGAAATGTCAAAAGTTGATGTGCAACTTGGAGAAGATAGGATGCCAAATTGCAATAACATAAGTTGGATTAAGTACATATTAAAGAGATGGGGGACCAAATGTTAACTAAAGGAAAGTTGAGACTAAATAGGAGATGAGACAAACTTAACATTTCATTTTTGGTCTCTCAAACTAGAGCTTCACGGTTGGAGGAGAAAAGGGAGAAGAAGAGAGGAAGAAGAGGAAGAAGAGGAAGGAGAAGAAGGAGAAGAACAAAGGTATGTTTTTTTTTAGGAATCAAGTGTCTTTTGGATGTCTAGGGTTATTGGTGTGATTGCTAGGGTTTTTCTATGGAGATTGGTTTGTTCCAAACCAAGGGTTTTGGTTGAGAGATCACACAAACCCTTGATTTGTTGAAGTTTTGTGGATAAAACCCCAATTGGTGTAAAATAAACACGGAATCATCTTATTTATATGGGTTTTAGAAGAATTGGTGGACCTTTGGGTGAATTCATAAGATTTTTACCTAGGGTTTTGTTGTATGGAGTTCCAAACCACCAATACAAGTGTTATGGAGTGGCTTTGAATGACTTTCATGTTGATTATTGAGGTATTACGGTTTTGAGGATTGGTTGTAAAAAAACAAAGGAGAATGTTGGGTTTTAAAGGAATTGCTGTCAAAATTTCTGTAAAACCCCTGTTTTTGTTTTGGCTATAGAATAAGTTAGAATCATCCAAATGTATTGATTCCAATTGGTAAAGAACCATAAGAGATAGGGATACAAATGTATAGAAGGGACCAAGAGCAAATTGTAGCTCTAAGCCCCAACATGGACTGAAAGGTGAGCCGTGTAGCTCACTGATTTGCTCGCTTTTGGGTATGGTTGTAGTGTTTTGGCCATAAGTGGAGTTTCACTCATCCAAATTGAGTGATTCAAAATTCTGGGTAAAATATAATTCTAGGGTAATAAGTTAGATGAAGGAAGTGCAAGCAAATTGTAACCCCAAAGTGCCCAGAAAATTTATCAAAGTGGAGCTATGTACAGATTCTGTTCTGCCAAATTGAGTCATCTAGATGTAAAATACAATAACTTGAGTTTTGGTGATCCAAATTGGGTGATTCCAATTGGAGAAGAAACATTAGAACCATAGCTTCAAATGAGTGAAGAAACCATTTCCAATTTATGGAGTTAAGATCCTATAAATCAAGGATAACAGTAGGTGATTCAGTGAGTTAACCAAATTGGCATCAAAAACATGCTGTAACTTGTGTTATGTGGTTGAGGGCCTTAGAGAAGGAATTTTAAATTGAAAATTTAAAGAGATGTCATTGGATATATAAAGGAATGATCTGGAGAGTTTCATAGTTTTTGAAGATCGTTTGAATAATTTTTGGGTCATAAAGTCTATAAAGTATTGTTGGAAAAAGGTTGGCCAAAATGAGTGGGTTGTTAGTGCTCAAGGGTAAATTGTTAATTTGGCTTTATATGAATGTTGTGTGACCCTAAAGTGACTTATGGTGAAGTACGTTAAGTTTTACGCCATATTTAGGCGATTAATACGCTAGTCGATTCGTTGAGTGTGTAGGCTAAAAGCAAAGACGGGAAGCAAGCGGGATTGAGTGGTGAACGATGAGTGTAAAATGATATTTTGATAATTGAGTTTTAAAAGTGAATGGTTTTAATGTTAAACTGAAAAGTTTAATGGAAATGTTTATATAAATGTTAAGGCATATGGAAATGTTTTATCTTGCATCAATAAATATATATATATATATATATATATATATATATATATATATATATATATATATATTAAATTATATAGGTATGCATGTGTTAAGGCATTATGGAAGTTTAAAATGTGTAAAGAATGTGCCTAAATGTGTAAAGAATAAAGTAAAGTATTTAAATGGATTTAGGAAATGTATTTTGAAGAAAGGTTTTGATCGATGGTTACCCTAACTCCTATATGACTGTTATGATCGATATCGACCGAGGTACTTTAAGCGCTGTAGCGATTGTATGTGAAAGCTTATGCAAGCATTAATCGAGGGAGGGAAATATGTGTTTAGAGTAATATCCTACACATGATAAGGTGCTAAGGATCGAACCCTGGCGCAAAGCGAGTTTCTCCAGCAGTCGTAGTGGTTATGATCGAATGAGACTGTCCCTCACCGTCAGTACTTGAAAACTGTTCGGTGTGTTTATCCCCTGGGTTCCATCAGAAAGAAAGAAATAAAGAAAGAAAGAAAGTTTAAAGCATAAATTGGTTTTTAATTGTATAAGTATTTATTACTTTGATATATACTGAAAATGTTGTCTAAATGAAAATGTACACTCACTGAGCTCCTTTAGCTCACTCTTTTCCGTATGTTTCAAAAACATTTTCAGGACCCGAGATAGGTGCGCCGGTAGAGCATCCTCCTACGCAGTGAGTCGAGCCATCGAGGAGACGACGCCTGTGGCTGCATTGTATATATATTTTGCATATTGTATATGTTGAATATTTTGTCATGTATATATGTATATATGTATATATTTTGAAAAGGAACTACGTGGGCTTTGATCCTCAGTGGACGAGGTACGTAGGCGGTCGGCTTAAGTCCGGCTCAAGCCCAATCTTTTTATCAAACTGTGCATGGAATTGAAGAAGTTTTGAATGTTTTGACGATTTAAGTGAATAAATGTATATGTGTATATATTGTGCTTGATTGAGTTGTGGACGAGGAGTCCGAAAACGGAAGTTGAGAATTGAAAGATTAGAAGTGTTTTTAAATGTTTCCACATGTTTTTGTAAATTTGGGAAAGTCCGAAAAATAGAGGAAACTCTGGCCGATTTTTCTGAAAAATCTAAGTGTTTGAAAAAGAAAGATAAGAAAAAAAAAATTTACCACTTCACTTCCGCATTATTTTCTAAAGATATGTTAAGGATTGTAAAGGGTTCGCCTCCATGGATTTTATTTGACTCAAGCCGAGGAAAAATTTTTATATCCGTTGGAGTGCTGGGAGGTCCCCTCAGGTTCATGAGGTTAATCCGGGTCGGGATCCTTCAAGATGTATTTCAAACTTTTGTGGTCTGAAAACACCTCGAACTGCTCACCATATAAGTAGTGGCACCAAATCTTTAAGGCGAAGACTACGGCTGCCAACTCCATGTCATTCATGGGGTAATTCTACTCATGGTTTTTCAACTGTCCAAAACCATAAGCTACTACCCTCCCGGACTGCATCAAGACACATTCCAGTCTATCCTTCGAGGCATCACAAAACACAATGTACCTTTGTCCCCTCAGGACTTTCAGTATAGGAGCTGAAGTAAGCCTCCTCTTCAATTCCCGGAACGCTCGTCATGAGTCATCCCACACAAACTCACCTCCTTCCAGTCAATCTCACATAGGCCGCTAGGGGCCGAGAAATCCTCTATAAACTCCCGTAATACCCCCGCCAATCCCAAGAAACTCGTATCTCAAGACTCGACTTCGGTCTCTCCCAACCTTATCACAGCCTCAACCTTCACAGGTCCATCGACATGCCCGGCCGACACCATCGTCCTTAAGAAAAACCCACCTCGCCAGTTTCTCAAACTCACACTTACCGAACTCGCATACAACTAATGATCCTCAAAAGTCAGAGGCGACTCTCGCGTTCCTCGTGCTCCACCTCCAATCGGGAGTAGACTGTGATGTCACTGCAACAAATACCACCACAAACCGATCTAAATAGGAGTCGAACACCCTATTCATGAGATCCATGAATGCCGCCTGCATCTATCAATCCAAAGGGCATCATCGCAAACTCAAAGTGCCCATACCGTGATCCTAAACGCCTTAGGGTTGTTCCATTCATAACTCTCAATTAATGGTAATCGCTACGAAGGTCTATCTGAGACTTTACGCCTCTCAACCGGGATCGTACAAGTCATCAATCCTCGGCAATGGATACCAATTCTTGATCATAACCCTGTTCAACTGTCTATAATTGATGCATAGTCATAGGGTCTTATCCTTCTTCTTCACAAACAGAACAGGAGCGCCCCATGGTGAAGTGCTCAGTCTAATGAAACCCTTGCCTAGTAATTCCTGTATCTGGACCTTGATCTCCTGCAACTCTACCGGCGCCATCCTATGCGGAGTCATAGAAATGGGCGACGTACTAGGACGCAACTCAATGAGGAAGTCTACATCCCTCGGTAGAGGTAATCCCAATAGCTTGTCCAGAAAAACATCCTACAACGTATATAACTCACGCAATTTGTAACACATAATCACGCACATACAATCAAAGCATACACAAGAAAACACACAATGCATGTTGTGATCTAATCCAATCCTGTGGACTCTTATACACTACAAGAAAAATCGGAATTAGAGACGATTACCTCATCCGCCTCTAAATAAAGACTCCGATTAGAGATGATTAGAGACAGACAGGCTACAAATTAATTAGAGACTCGAATCTGAGATCGAATGATTTCCGTTTTCTAATCGGAGATGGAAATCATTTCGTCTCTGATTTGAGACGGAATAAAATCCATCTCTGATTAGAGACGGAAAGTTCCATCTCTAATTAGAGATAGAAAGTTCCGTCTTTGTTTTGTGCTTGTTTTTTCTTACGTTTTCTTTCTCCCGTTTGAGGCCTTGTGTTTTACGAAACGTATACTATTTCATCTTGTGTTTTTTCTGAGTGCCTTCTCTTATGAAAATTTACACTCTGTCGATCGTGTTGTCGTTGCCGTCTTTAATGGGAATCAACGCCTTATAGATCACACCATCGCTATCATCTCCAGCTGTGTTGTGAAGCCCGATATTAGTCATTGTCCTTGCCAGCAAAACCCTAAGTTTCGATCTTTTGGTTGTCAAACCCCTGCCGGAATCTCTAGGTCTTCTACCTCCAACGTCGTCATGCCTTCCATCGCCATCTGTCGAATCACCACCACCGTTGTCGTTGTGGTTTGAATCGATAGGTAATCCATCGGCCTTGTACCTTTCCCGACAAGTATTTTTGATGCCTTTTGCAAATTCTTCAAGACCATTCCTTCAAAACTTTTCCTGATTATAGATTTTCAAAAAATATTTTCGAAAAAACTAAATTGTTGTCGCCAAGTGTCAGAGGTAGCACAATAGACTTAAGTTGCCAAGGGAGGACAGGAGAAGGCCTGATACCCTGTTCCTAGTTAACCACAACACTCTTAAACTCTGAAGCTTGCCAAGTGAAGTGGGAATTACACTAGCTGAAACTCCCTGTTGCTTTATGATTTCGATTCAAAGTTCTGTGAATATGTGGTTTGATGAAATGGTCTTAATTGGGAATGCTTCACTTACTCTTCTGTATCCAATAGTTAAAAATGTGGCTGCTTTGCGAAATTTTATCTATAGGAACAATTAGTTGAAAAGTTTTACCATAAATTGAAAAGGAATGTAATATCCTCTGGTGTTTCTTCTAATTTTTCTTTTGTCATAAGTCGCAACTCTAATATCCCCGTTTCTTTTTCTTGTTTGTTAAATCGAGATGGAACGCAATGTATCAATCTTTTCCATCAATGAGATGGACTATGCTATTTTAGAAATAAAATTAACATTTTCTTATTTATTATAGGTGAAGATTCTCAGAGATGAGAGTGATATCAGAGACAACTGAGGTTGATGAGCTTTGTGTCAAAGCCCTTCACTATTTAAAGAATATTGAACTTCCAAAGGTATTTTCTAGTTGGATTATAGCTTTATCCCCTCAATGTGCATTTCTTTTGATAGTATAATCAATTGCTGGTTCTAAATCTTTAGACTCTTTCTTCTTAAAACTTTTAGAAAATCGCTTCTGCTTCAAACAAATATTGCTCTTTTCTTTCTTTCTCCTAATGAGCATATATTTAATGTTAAATATAGGAGCATATAGGAAATTCATGAAAGTTATGCCTTAAGCTCATCCTCTGCCTTTTCCCATTACAATACTTTATTTGATGAGCGGTTGCAGGAGGAGTTGCAGGAAATTCAAGAAAATTTGCACAAAAAAAATGTGCATTTAGAACTCTACATCCAAGGTCAACACATGGTCAATACAATTGCATTTTTCTTTTGCCTTGTGGGTGGCTCAAGTAAGGAGGAACTACTACATAATCCGTTAGTACCATCGCTTTTCTTTAGTTATTGGAGTTAAAGTCGCATGAGTAATAATTGATGAAAAAGCCGCGGCATATCTAATGTATCCACATGTATATACTTTTACACATGTACATGCTTTTATAGAAACGTACTTATCAAAAAAAAAAAAACTTTTATAGAAATGCAAACTTGTAATAGTATTGTTGAATTATATGTTGAAACAGTTATTAATTAGTAAAATAATCGGAGGTCATATTATAAAAATGGATTGAAGTTTTGTTCCTTTAAAATGCCCAAAGCAGTAGAGGTCATTCCTTGGTTTATAAAATCATAATTGCTTGGGAGGCAACTTGCCCTTTTAAACAATACTTCAAATGTTCAGAATCTTATGTTACAAAAAGTTGGTTGCAGCTCTAGAATAATGCCTTGCTTAGTTGAGTGGTATGTATGAGCATGAAATGTTATTAAAAATAAAAATGCTGGCAAGGTGATCCAAATGCAAAAATCAAAACTGTAGTTACTGGTTGATGATTTTGTTTTGTTTTGTTTCTCGTTCTCCTTACCAAGTAACTGTTTTCTCATCTGTTGTGTCATACCTGATTATTATATTCCAGTATGTCTTATATGGTGGGGTCTACCTCAATGCACTTTTATTTCAAAAGCAAATCTTATATGTATCCTTGTGTTGTTGGATTTACTCCAAATTTCAATTAAACTCAAAGGGGGTGGTCCCTTTTCCCTTGCAGTTCGAGCATCAAATAGAATAATGCCTTGCTTACAAAAGAAAAACCAAATGATTTTTCTTCTTTTTTAGTTTCAAATCCACATCCAAGGATTTAGAACCTCAAGCATTGTGTTGATTCTATTAGGCTTTGTGTTATGGAGGTTGTCATCTTTTAATTAATTGATCGCTGGATCGAGCCAATTGGTATGATTTTTGTTTTTTGTAGGATGATGATCCTATAAAGTGAGGGTCTCGCAAATGTATCTCTTTTCTTTTCCTAATGGTAATAATTAATTGGCTTTGATGTCGGTTGTCTATACGATTATTTGTATAAAGTCTTTTTTACCGATGATATGGTATTTCAGAGGTTGTGCACTTCCCAAGTCATCCCAAAGTTAAGCAATCCGTGGTTCCACTCGTATTGTTCACTCAACATGCTTGAAGGAGACATTAGGTATGCTTCATATTTTATGCCTTTTCTTGATTATTTTGTCTCTCAAGAACATAAAGTGATTAGAGATGTGCACTTGAGTCGTTCATATTCATGCCTATATATATCTGATGTCGGGTTTCTTGCAGATCTATTTTTCTGATTCAGCAACGAACCAGGATCTGAACACCGCACAATCCACCACAGAAATATTCCATCAGAATTGACTGCATAACTAATGACAATACCTAGTCCACGGCGCACTAACAATCACATTATGACATCTGCAATTATTTCGATATTAATGAATGTTTTGATTAACATGATAAACACTTATTCGTCAGCATCACTTTTATTAAACAAACAAAACAATGACACATCATAACAATTAACAGATAATTCATCCACGATTGTCCCGCGAAGAACGCCTACGTAGTCACCAAGATTTTAAGAGCCACTCACGCGACGAGCATATCGGAAGAATGTTCCCGAGGACACTAAGAATTTGTAGTTTGGATTAGTAGTTAGTATATTGTATTTAGTACATTTGAAATTAATATTACTATTTTGTTATATGTACTATTGATTTTATAATTAATGAAAATATAGTGGTTCAAATTTATTTACGTATTATCTATTAATTTAATTTTTAAATCTAGAACTTATGATTACATATAATTGAAATCTTCAAATATAATAGGTTCAATTAGTAATAAAAGCAAACTCGCACGCCAAAAATGAGCTCCAGTATGTCTCTAATTAGATTAGGGACGGAAAAATTATGTCTCTAATTAGAGAAAGAAAAATTCCATCTCTGACCCGTCTCTGATCAGAGACGGAATCAAATCCGTCTCTAATTAGAGACGAAATTGAGACAGACACAATTAGATACCAACGTTTTAAAGACTGAAAATTCCATCTCTAATCCGTCTGGAATTCCGTTTCCAGACAGATTAGAGACTGAATTATCCGTCTCTAATTTCGATTTTTCTTGTAGTGTTAGGTAACCTCCTACCTAGACCTTGATACCAAACTGTGATCTGGATATCAATTTCCGAGCACTAGGTAACACTAACTCAAGCTCCAACACCAAGCTATACCAAGCTGTGATGACCCTACACATTAACAACATGTCCTAGACCCATGCCCCACTGAGCCCTAGGTATTCGTATACCTAAGTTCTGATACCAAGCTATGACACCCCAAAACCCGAGGGTCCCGTCGACAACCCGTCAACCCGCGGAAACATGTGAATGTCGGGTGTCTCGATATTACACCCATACGTCTCATGTGTTGAGACTCATTCCTACTCATTTAATTCATAAATATACAGGAATTACCTTATACAATCCGTAAGAGTCCGAGCACAACACTCTCACATATGGTACAAAAATATACATCTATTAGAACCAAGTGTGTTCTAATATACAAAACAGGATATGTATTAAAACTACTCAGTCCTCATACATATACAAAACATCAAGTCAAGGCCACAATCCGGCCCGCTTCAAGATCCCGGCCTCTAAGGAGAGCCACCGTCGCGCTGTCCCAGATCTGAAAGGCTGTCCCACGACGCAAAATAGCCTAACGCTTCCTAATGTGCATGGGGCAACCTACCAGGGCTACTCCCCACCTAGGTGCACATGCAAATGATCATTTCATAGTCACACAAACAACCCAATCCATGTAGACATGATGTCCTATCATGGAAAAAAAAAACTACATGCATATATGAGACGACACTTTACATGCCCCATGTACCGGGTCAACCTCCAACCCACCACCCAATGCCAGTGCCAATGGGAAATCAATACTGAGTCAATCCCGACTCCCATCACACAACCCGTAGTCTATGTGATATTTATTTAATCGCTTCGCAGGTCTCGGGGCAAATGTAACTTTCCGGGAGGTCTCACCGCTGTCTCTTACACCCTCCGACATTTTTCGGGCTTTCTCACCTATGGATATCAAGCATTCAACCATGTTTTCGTGCTTTCACTTGAGGGGGGTGTTTATCTCTACTTGCTACGTCCTCGACACTTATTTGCTTTCCATTTCCATTTAACACTATGACTCAATTCAGACTCCCATCCCATTCGAGCCTCCACAATTCTAAAGACCAAACATAGTGCCAAATCAAGTACTCATGTACACACACCTTGAGGTGATGCGGTGATTTTTCGTGACACCAATGCAATGCAATTCGCCACCGCACTCAAACTCACTTCAAACTCATGCCCAATGTGCATGAAGACTCTACATGGACATTTTACCTTTGCAATACCAGGTTGTACCATGAACCCTCATGTCTAATGCACACAACATTTCATATATTCAGTTCAACATCAACATACATGCAGTCATGATAATATTCCACACATGCAAACCAGTACATCACATAAGCATGAACTACATTTTTTTTTTTATCATTCAGTTCATTCATGTCAACACACCATTCAAGCATGTATTAACATAATTCCAACCATTACTTAGGCAAGTAATGCCATAATTCATATTCCCACATTGAGACATAGTATGTCAGTCATACATCCTGCTGCATGCCAAGAAATGACCATGTTCAAGCACAACACATTACAACCCATTACAACCCAGTGTGTTTGAAACACCCATATTGATAGCAATTCATACACTCGGTGCAACAATCAGTTTTTCAGCACCGATGTGAGCACCTACTGCCACTAAATGGCTTATGGATAGATTCTTGACTCCATGAGCTCTCTATAGAGTTCAAGAACACCCGAACGCCCGGATGAGGCGTTATGGCCTAAAAAAACAACCAGGCTAAACCTTAAAATTCTTCATGGTATTTATTCAAGTAATAACAAACCAACTCCGGATTTTCAATCTTAAGACTCAAAAAATAACATATACAATAACATGCAAGAACTTATTAGTTCCAGAAAATTCGTATGGCATCCATTCGAGGCCAACACACCCACCTAGAATTTGTCTTAAAACCTAAAACAAATATATAATAACATAAAGGACAAGATCGCCTAGAAAAATTCTGCATGGTATTCATTCAAGTAATAACAAACCAACTTGGATTTTCAGTCTTCAAACCCAAAAAAAAAACAGCATATATACATATAGTAACAAGATCAGTTCTAGAAAAATTACGCATGGTATTCATTCAAGTAATAACAAACCAACCTGGATTTTCAGTCTTAAAAACCCAAAAAAAAACATATACAATAACATGCAAGAAGGTGACAGGTTCCGGTAGTAAATTCCGCATGACATCCATCTCGGCAATAACAAACCAACTCAACCAAATGCCATTTCCATGGCCCCAAGCAAGGAAATAACCAGGGAGGAAAAATCCCTCACATCTTGAAGTGTGTAGGATCAGTTCTTGATCCACCCAAATCTAAAAACAATGGAGGAAAAGCTTCCTCCTCCCTTTCTCCTTCCTTATGATTTTCTTTCTCCTTTTTTTTCTTTTTTTTTTTTCTCTATTTTCTGTTTCTCTCTTCTTTCTCCAGAACTCATTCAGCAATAGCATGAACTCCTTCCCCAGCTTTATCCATTCCATGCTTCTCCACTAAGCCTAGACATGTTTACACTCAAGCTCGACAATAATGGCTCAAGTCATGGCATGTCACCCATGCCAAGCCATGCACCTACCACTAACATCATGCATTTTATTAGCTTGGCACTTGGCCACTCAAGTGTCAAGTGTCCTCAAGTCTGGTGCCACGCGGACTCGCGATTCGTGCCACAAAGAGGCTGAGCTAAAATCAACAAAATTTATATACACCTGAGCCTTACCATCGCAGAAATAAGCCACCGCAAAGATAAAGGGTCTAGGGCCTAACACGGGATGGGTTTTCATCCTAAAAATGGCTTGTATAAGTGCACGAAGATAAGGCTTTCTATTTGGACTTGGAACTGTGTTTCAAAAAACAGCTGGGAATGGTTTGAAAACTCGAGAATTGTAAAACTGAAAGTAAAGGTGAAAAAGTTAACTTTGAAGAATTAGGTCACTAACTTGGCAAGTTAGGGCAAACAAGGTCCTCGGGTTTTATCCCCTGCTATGACATGCAACCTATAGTCCATGGCATAACCGGATCTATATTTAACTAGCAACCTCACCCATGAAGCAACTCCTATTCGAGTCAATACAAGTAGTATGCAGTTATGGCCCCTTTGATCGCTTGAAACCCTAACATTCAATATATCTCGCAGGCTCAGAAGACTATCTAAAGAACAACAAGACATCTATCACTAATTATGCAATCGTATTCTAGCATGGAGAGTATTGGCCAACCAATAACATTAAATGCTGGCGCAACCCCACTTGAGAAACCCAACATATAAATATCATTTTAAAGGCTCAGAAGACCATCTAAAGAATCACAAGACTCTCTCATCGAATATGCACTGATCCTAAAGCATGGAGAGACAATACATTAATGACATTCAATGTTATGCAACCATGTTTTGAGAATATAAGGGCCATAAATACACTACTCAGCTTTTAGTAATAAGAGGGACAATATGTATATGCAGTTCCACCACCAAGCTAGCTTCCTTCCTCTTCAAGAAAGTGAGGCTTAGGCTAAGCATCTCTTGAGTTGTCATCCTCAAGAGGGTGTTTGGCAAATGAGAAAGTAAGAGAAAGAGGAGAGAGAAGAGAGAGCAAAAACCTAAATAAAAATATGAGACTTTATTTACAAAATGAAAACTTACAAAATATCTTCTCCTCCTCCAAATTGTTGCTAAAATTGTTACTTAGGTTACAAAACAAGAGGGGCTTATATAGGCCACCTCAAGGCATGAAAATACCAAAAAACCTATGAAATCGCTAAGTTATAGAACACCATAATACACCAAGTTCGAGGCGGTTTGGCATTAATTACAAAGCATGACGGAGACTTACCGCGGCTGAAGAATCATTAATTAGCGAAATCACTGTGTCTAGCTTAAAACAAGCAAATTTCACAGGGTGGGCACTGCTTATTAGCGAAATTCCTAAGCTAGCGAAATTCTCAGGAGAAGCGAATCAATTATTTTCGCTAAGGAACAAGGTTAGCGAATTTGAGTGGTCTAGCTAAATTTGGCATTCGCTTAGGGTTGCGAATTTTCGCTTATGTTGCGAAATTTTCAATCTTATTTAAAATTTTTGCAAAGTTTAGTGAAAATTCCCCCGCATTGTTGATCCTTCATCGTTTCATCCTCTCGCCTTCAATCGTGATCGAATTTTCTTCACTTTGCCTTTGTTTTCTCATTGATTCTTGGGCCGGTTGATGTAATGGACTTCACCCAACTTCATGATTCATCCTTTCAGATTGAGATCGAACTCCAAGAGTGCACAAATACCTACAAACAACCAAAATACCCTAAATGGCATATGGTACTAAGAAGACTTGAACACTCAATTGGTATAATGACATGATTAATGCGCAAAAGCACTCAAAACCTATCTAATATAGGGTTCAAAATTGCACCTTTTTGGGCATTAATCACACCCCCCAAACCGAACGCTAGTCCCTAGCAATGCAAAACAAAAAGGAGACGTGATGTAGTAATTTGCAAAGTTTATGATTCAAAAAAGGTATATGCACATATAAACATTTCTTTAAACTGAAAAATTACATCACAATTGTAAACTCGACATGAAAGAACTAAATCCATACAAGAACAATTCTAGGTCAATCTCTGATCCATAATTCTCAACTCAATTTCCACCTAAGTCTAATGATTCTTATGTAACCGCATTAAGCCAATAAATTGCAAAATTGCCACCTCCCCCCAACCTAGCACTGACATGGCCTTAAGTTGTTGAACAACCTAGATAGGGCTAGTTACACTTTTCTTTCTTTTTCAATTATAATGCAGATGCAATGCTTAAAATTCGACTTCACCAAAGTCCGTAACTGGGTCCACCGATGACTTAACCACTCGTTTAGGCATCAAGCCAAAAGGATCAATGACCACTAACTCTAAAGGCTTCACCCCGACTCCAAATGACTCGAAAATCACACCTACTATCTGCTAGACTCCACCTATCCACCCATGTAATCGAACACAAAATCGATGACTGTACTCAATTAAGGCCAGTAGCATCTTTCAAAGGCTTTCGCCATACACCCCTGACCGTGCTCAGTTTCAAGGCAAAACTTCACGACTTTATTTTTCTTTTTCTTACTTTTCTTTTTCTTTCTTTTGCTTTTTCTTTCTTTTCCTTTTGGGAAGACAACATTGGTCTTCAATCAGAGGTAACACAAACCTATCCCAGTTGCCAACATACCTAAGGCCGGCTTTGCAAAGCGAAGAAGGTACACAATTTCACAAATTCATTGGAACAACTGAGTGCAAGGTGTGAATTCATCATACAGGGGAAATTTTCAAGTTGGAGCATAGCCGGAACTCAACCGACCATAAACGGTCTCAAGCATGGAATTTGTCCTAGCATATAAGTGACAAACAATGATTCAATTATCCAACAAAAGCAATTCAATTGTCCAATTGTAGCAATTCAATTGTCCAATTGAAGCAATTCAATTGTCCAATTGTAGCAATTCAATTGTTCAATTGAAAAGAAAAACATTTACACATGGCAAAGCACAAAACATGATATGCAAAAGTCTGTATATATATATACTGAATAGCTTTTGATATAGCCAAAGTGGCTAGTACATGAACACAAAGCTAAACACAAAAGTATCACTGCCTACTATGGCTAATACATAAATCCTAAACAAAATTAGCAGGCAGTTGATAAAGCTGGTAACTAAACAAAAATCATAAAGAACCTAAACTCACCTCACCGCCGTGGTGGCGGTGGTCTGAATCGGCCAAGCACCGCAAATTTTAACATCCAATGAAGCGCATCGCTGGTGGGCTCCTCACGACCAGAACATGAGGAAGACCTAGATGGTCATAACTGAAGCCAGATAGAATGGCACCGGGCCAACCTTCCGATCCCGGCAAATGAAATAAGTAAAGGAGCAGATGGCATCCATCACACTAGCTATCTCTCTCGAAGCCAGCGATGAATGTACTCCGGTGAATGATGTAGTCGACAGGAAGGTCCGGAGACCGTCGTAGCCGCCGATGTAGTATGTGGAGGAGATGGAGGCGAACGATCCGAAATGGGAGTCTCCACTTCTAGCTCAGGGGCGTGTATATCATCTACGTGGTGGTCCAGCCTCCTCGACCCGCACTCCTCCGAATCCCGTGGTCGATAATGGAATGAGACGGGCATAGTCATAACCCCATTTACCGACACTACATGTAGGCATCTAGCTTCATCTCTAACCCGGGCTCCTCCGGGGAACCGATCCGCCTCGAGAACATAACAACAAAGGAGTCTCTGCGATCGCACGGATGCTCTCGGCCGTGCCAGTCCTTCCGATGGACCTTCCTCAAACCGCAAATGCAGAGGTCATCACTTAGCTCGGGCTGAACCAAACTGAGATCCTGCAAAGAGCCTCCAATATGGGAGCCTCCTCCGCATACGTCGCAGAGGGAACAAGTCGGGCACGTATAAGATTGTCGATGAGCAAAGACTGAGGCTAAGCCGCTCGTAACACTGACCAACCAGAAGATCTCCGCCGTTGCTCGAATCCATCTCTCTCAGGCGTGGGTGGGCCTAAGCTCAGAATCTCCGAGTTGCGCTACGTATGCGCAATCCCACGCCGGCTGGAATATCGGGCCGGCCGAGTACACCAGTATGGCCATCGAGCACCGAATCGAATCTCTGTTGGATCGCCTGCCTCGATGTCATGGAGCGGTAGAACCGCGCGACTCACTCTTGCACAAACCGTCAGGAGTCAGCGAAGGGTAGGAGGAATACTCGATCAATCTCATAGACTCCCCAGATTCAGGCACCACATGAACGCTATATATGACTCCCGATGAAACTTCTCGCGGTGGAGTCGCGACATTCCCTAATGGGTTCCCACGACAGCTGGGCCTCCGATCCTCGAGGGCAAAGCATAACCGAGGTGATGGTCGCTCCGTACCGGGCAACCGAGATGGTGGGGGCCTGGTGGAAGATGACTCGCCTGGGCCCGATGTGATGGCCCGCTTGGAGGGCCTGGCCCTCCTAACTCTCCTCCGAGGTACAGGTGATTGGGCCCGGGGTCCCATCCGTGTTCGATAACGCCTAACCCGAGGCCTCGTG
This sequence comes from Tetrastigma voinierianum, assembly GCA_016808115.1. NCBI lineage: Eukaryota > Viridiplantae > Streptophyta > Magnoliopsida > Vitales > Vitaceae > Tetrastigma > Tetrastigma voinierianum. The sequence continues at coordinate 142,753 of JAEQBH010006872.1, read as the reverse complement.
ATACGCTCTTGGGACCGTGATGGCACAGAGCCGACCGAGTCGGGCCACCCTCTCAAAGGCACGATCTCACCCGAGGCCGAAGACTGGACCCACCTCGGCAATGTAACCATACCGACATATGACTAAACTCCTAAGAAAGCTCGACTCACGTAAAATATAATCGCGACCGTAGTAATCAACCGTAGCCTGAGGCTAACAACCACCGGGCGCAACCGAACCGTGGCTCACCGATCAGAAGGCTGAAATGGCCCTCGAACTGGCAAATCAGTGGCTCGATAAATGATCGAGCGTCGGGCGTGGCACCTACCATCAACCGAGCTAAACCGCAACCGATGGCTCAGCCGTGGAGGCTCACCGGCTGCCCTACGAGGTACAAAGGGTCGGCCTCAAACTCGAACCGCGCAGTAATACTACCACGGCGCAGAATGAAAGCCGAAGCAGCCTTAAGGACGAAATGCACAAAGAATAAATTTCTACAAGGCAGATTGATTCAGGCTTCTGGGCTGGAGCTCAGATTAATGGCCGGGAGGGGGAGAATGTGAAGTGGCATTCTAAACCAACCCCTCCCATGTTTATATAAGCTTGTAATGGCAGCCAAAGGGTCATTCCTGCCAATTTTCGCTATTTTAATGAATTTGGCTCACACCTAAGATAACTTAATTCAATTTTCGTGGGATTAAAATGAAAATTAATATATTACTAAAGTAAAATTAAAATTAAAATTAGGAAATAGAATATATCTAATAATTTAATATAAGATAATATAAAATACTTACCAACTTGCTAAAAATGGAAAGCTGCTAAATTAAGAAACATACTAAAAATAGCTAAAAATGGAAATTGACTAAATTAAAATAAAAAAAAATTGTTGAACTGAAATTTGGTTTTTGAGAACACCAAACCAGTTCAATATACCAAAATTACTCAAGGAGGGTCAAGGAGGATGATCTCCTCAACCCCGGCAGTCAGCTCGGGCTAATTCCATATTTCTGGGGTGCCCAATTGTTGATCCGCCTCCGCGACGCATCGCTGAATTGAGCAATTGGTTTGGTAAAGGTGTTGATGGCAAGACTAATATATCTTCATTCCATGGGTAATTACTCCTTGCATTTCCTCGACACTGTTTTCTCGCACACGACCTCAATTGAAATAACTTCATCGTAAATTTGATTTTCAATTTCGCAACTCATGTTTGTTGTCAAATGAAAGATGTTCAACCTTACGGCTCATGTTACCAAAAGTTAATTGCATGACTCCATTCCGAAATTTATTATTGCATTGGCAAGGGCCGTAAATGGTCTTCCTAAGATGATTGGTACATGATCGGGTTCACTAGCAATCGTCTTGTCATAATTACAAAATCTAATTGGTAGTAGAATTTGTCTATCTTCACTAAGACATCTCAACTATCCCCTTAGGGATTTTCACTGGGATCTATCGCCAATAAGAGTGTGATGTTGGTAGGTTTAAGTTCACCTAGACCTAACTCGCTTGTATAACACGACATTAGGTTCACACCGCCCTAAATCAAGCAAGGACTTTTCTATGCAATTCCCACCAATATTGGATCAAATTGTGGGAGATCCAGGATCTTGTATTTGACAGGGTATTTGCTTTTGGATTATGGCACCGATATGCTCAAAGGAGAAATGCTTTCTCAATGCCTAACCCTTTTGATTGTGCAAAGATCCTTCAAAAAATTTCAAGATAAGCAGGACTCATTTGATTAGGTCCAAAGAAAGGTATGTTAACCTTCACTTGCCTTAAAACCTCAAGAATGCCTGCTTGTTGAGATGCCTTCTTCTTTCCTCTAAGTGCATGTGGAAATGGAGGTGGTATGCGGTATTTGATTGAACTTCCTTTAGAGAATATGCCTGACTCCGCACCCTTCTCCCCGTCGATTCTTCACCGTGCTTCGCATGTGCTGATCAACCTCTTTCCACTTCCTTTGCGATTATGGCCTTAACCTCATCCATTCCCGAATTGTCGGGATAATCCCACTTCATGAATTCCTTTAGGGTTTGGGAACTGTTTGGGAAGGAACCTCCTCTCTCGTACTCCAAGAACTTGTCGATCTCGTGATCAACATCGTGAGGTTGTCAATTTTCTCCGGCTGAGATTGCTCTCAAGCCCATCTATTCTTTTATTCAATGTATTCTACAAGATCAATTCTTGTGCGTTTAGACATTGATTCCTTGGTTCTTCAACAAAGGCCTACCACCTTACTCAAATTCAAATGGCTTCGTCTACAGAGATGAGCATAGGTGGCTGCCATAACAGGAGGGGAACCAAACTCCGAGGCTCTTGGCCCCGGGGTACATGCTGTGTTAGTCTCCATGCAAGGTTAGGTGATTCCTCCAATTGGAATTGTAGGTATTTCCATATGGAGTATCGATTGTCAGGGCTTGAATCGTCTCACAAAGAGCTCGCATTACTCCCGACATCAAATCCTTCATCAGAAATAAGTAGCACATGGTTCTACCGATGCACAGGGATTGGAATTGGTGCAAGGATTGGATCGAAAGGCACTTTCGCCACTACATGCACCTCGGAGCCGTTTGCCTTCAAGCTCCTTCTTACTTTCCTAGCTAGGCTGAAATCTCACTTTCCTATCTCTATTTCTTCAAAAAGGCATAAGATCCCATCCCTTTATTTGGATCGGGTGGTCTCATCCTATCCAATTCTCTAGGGTTAGGTTCATCTCACCCTAGAAGTTTCAGCCACGTAATTTAAAAATCCATGGCTTCATCAGATGTTTGCTTAAAAAGTCTCCCCACACATGGTTTCAAGAGCGCCATGGCAGAGACATACCAATTACAGAAGTGGTTCAACAACATCCAAGTATCAAACCCATGATGTGGGCATACGATGGTTTCCATAAATCTTTCCCAACACCGGTAAAATCTCTCACCATCATGGTTTAAAGGTAGATTTGTCTTTTCAAATTATTGGTTTATGAGCATCAAGAACTTTTTCGTGAACTCACCGCAGTTTCAACCTAATTTCACCGGCTCAGCCTCAATGAGTCGGAGCCATTTTGGCCTTGTCCTTAGAGTCAATGGAAATGCCTTTAGCTTCAAGAATCCATGTCAATCATACCTTCCTTGAAGGTAGTGCAGATCCTCAAAACCTAATATGAGTGTATGGATTTTCATTTTCCATAGCATGATATGTGGGGAGTAGGGTGGGCCAACAAGGCCTCACTGCTACATCTTCAGCAGGAGGTATGATGCAAGATGGGCACCGACCCAGGAGGGTGGATGTGATCCCTCATGGTTCTATAAGCATTTGATCACGGGGGTTCCCGGTTGACTCGCTGTTCCCCGTATGGATCCATAGACGGGCCTCGGTACACAACCTCACTAACCTGGCCGTGCTGTGTACCTATCCTATGCGCTTCAATTCGATGTGTCTCTATCCCACTGTTGTACAACCTCGTTACAAAAAATTATAGAGACAACAAAAAGAACTAACAAAGCTTGCAAAAAAGGTTAAGGTTAGCTAACAAAATTAAAACTAACCGAATGAAAAATCGAAACAAATAAGTGAAGCATCATACGAAACTGGCGCCATCGCAATCGAAAGACAAAAAGGGTAAAAAAGGTTACCACTTATGATGTTGATCACAAGTACTTCCAACTTACCATTAGTAGCTTGGCACCATCCCCTAAACGCGCCATTTGATTCGCGCTACGTAGCCGAGCTAAAATCAACAAAATTTATATACACCTAAGTTCCTACTAATGCCGTAGTCAAGCTACTACGTGATAGTGGTTCAGGGTCGAATACGTGGATGGGTTTTCATCCTAAAATGGTTTGCATAAGTGCACGAGATAAGGCTTTCTATTTGGACTTTGGAATTGTGTTTCAAAAAACAAAGGAATGGTTTGAACCGAGAATTGTAAACTAAAGTAAAAGGTGAAAAAGTTAACTTTGAAGAATTAGGGTCACTAACTTGGCAAGTTAGGGGCAAACAAGTGTCCTCGGGTTTTATCCTCTATGACATGCAACCCATAGTCCATGGCATAACCGATCTATATTTAACTAGCAAACCTCACCCATGAAGCAACTCCTATTCGAAATAATACAGTAGCATGTGCGCTACGGCCCCTTTATCGTTTGAAACCCTAACATTCAATATCATCTCGCAGGCTCGTAAAGACTCATCTAAAGAATAACAGTACATCTATCACTAATTATGCAATCAGATTCTAAAGCATGGAGAGTATTGGCCAATCAATAACATTAAATGCTATGCAACCCTAATTTGAGAAACCCAACATATAAATATCATTTTAAAGGCTCGTAAAGACCATCTAAAGAATCACAGTACCTCTCTCACTGAATATGCACTGGATCCTAAAGCATGGAGAGTATTGGCCACATTAATGACATTCAATGTTATGCAACCATGTTTTGAGAATATAAGGGCCATAAATACACTACCTGTAGCTTTTAGTACAAGAGAACAACATGCATATGCCCCACCACTGCTAGCCTTCCTCTTCAAAGAAAGGAGGCTTAGCTACATCTCTTGGAGTTGTCATCCCCAAGAGGGGTGTTTGCAGCCAAGAAAGTAAGAGAAAGAGGGAGAGAGAAGAGAGGAAAGCAAACCTAAATAAAAATACGAGACTTTATTTCTCCCATAAAATGAAACTTACAAAATATCTTCTCCTCCTCCAAATTTTTTCCAAAATTGTTACTTAGGTTACAAAACAAGAGGGATGAGAGCAGGGCCACCTCTAGGCATGAAAATACTCAAAACCTATGAAATTGGCTAAGTTATAGGACAATTAAGTAATACACCGCCTGAGGCGTGCTCGCATTAATTACAAAGCACGACGAGGCATCAATTTTCTAAATAAGAATTTCGCTAATTAGCGAAATCACTGTGCTCCAGCTAAAACAAGAAATTTCTATGGTGGCAACTGCTACAATAAATTTCGCTAAGCTACAAATTCTTGTGAGAAGTCAAATCAATTATTTTCGCTTACAACAGTTAAGAATGAATTTGAGGGTCTAGCGAAATTTGGCATTTTCGCTTAGGTTATGAATTTCGCTTAAGGCTATGCAATTTTGCAGAATCTTAGCTAAAATTTTCTGCTTAGCGAAAATTCCCGCATCGTTGATCCTTCATTGCTTTTCATCCCGCTTCAACCGTGCATCAATTTTCTTCACTTTACTTTGTTTTCTCATTGATTCGGGTCAAGCTGATGGTCGAGACTTGAATTCCAACTTCATGATTCATCTTGTAATGAGATTGAACCCAAAGGTGCACAAATACCTACAAAACAACTCAAAAATACCCTCTAAAATGGCATAAGTGGTACTAAGAAGACTCGAACACTTCAATTCGTATAATGATATGATTAATGCGCAAAGCACTCAAAACCTATCTAATATTAGTGGTTCAAAATTCAACTTTTGGGCATTAGACCACCCACTTCGCTTAGTTGATCGGTTCTCAGCGAAAATAATTGATTTCGCTTCACAAGAATTCGCTGAAGGCTTAGCGAAATTACAGCCAGCGAAATTGCCCACCCCAATGAAGCTCTTTGTTTCGCTGGGACTGCTGATTTCGCTGACCACAAATTCTTCACTCTAGCAAAATTGATGCCTCGCCATGCTTTTTGTAATTAATGCCAAACCGCCTCCAAACTTTGTGTATTACTTAATTGTCCTATAACTTAGCCAATTTCATAGGTTTTTTGGTATTTTCATGCCTTGAGGTGGCCTATATAAGCCTCTCTTGTTTTGTAACCTAAGTAAATAATTTTAGCAACAATTTGAGGAGGAGAAGATATTTGTAGTTTTCATTTTGTAAATAAAGTCTCATATTTTTATTTAGTTTTGCTTTCTCTCTTCTCTCTCCTCTTTCTTCATTTTCTGCTGCTAAACACCCTCTCGAGGATGACAACTCAAGAGATGTTCGCTGCTTCCTTCTTTGGAAGAGGAAGGAAGCTAATAAGGTGCGGGCATATGCATGTTGTCCTCTTGTACTAAAGCCACATATGTGGCTTATGGCCCATATTCTCAAAACATGGTCGCATAACATTGAATGTCATTAATGTGGCCAATACTCTCCATGCTTTAGATCCAGCATATTCATGAGAGGTAATCATATCTTAGATGGTCTTACGAGCCTTTAAAATGATATTTATATGTCGGGTTTCAAATTAGGGTTGCATAGCATTTAATGCTATTGATTTGGCTAATACTCTCCATGCTTTAGAACATAAAAGGTATAATTAGTGATGTATGTAATCATTGTTTTTAGATGGTCTTACGAGCCTCTCGTATGATATTGAATGTTAGGGTTTCAAATAAAGAAGGGGCCAAACGCATGCTACCCATTGACTCAATAGAGTTGTTTCAAGGGGTGAGGTTTAAGCATAAATATAGATCCGTTGCTGACTATAGGTCGTATGTCATAACGCGAGGATAAAACCCGAGGACACTCGGTCATTCTAACTCTGCCAAGTTAGTGACCTAATTCTTCAAAGCAATCGCCACCTTTACTTTCAGTTTTACAATTTCGCTTTCAAACCATTCCCACCGTTTTGAAACACAATCTAAAGAGTCCAAATAGAAAGCCTTATCTTCGTGCACTTATGCAAACCATTTTGGGATGAAAAACTCCATCCCCGTGTTCGACCAGACCACTATAAGTAATCATAAAGAGCTTGACTACGGCAAGAGAGAACCAGGTATATAAATTTTGTTGATTTTAGCTCAGCCTACTGTGGCACGAATCAAATGGCGCCGTTGCCGGGGATCGAACCCGGGTCACCCGCGTGACAGGCGGGAATACTTACCACTATACTACAACGACCGTGACATGCGGGATACAAATTTATCTTTAGTGTATAAATTTTTACGTCGTATAGGCAGCTGTCAGGCCTCGATTAGCTCACTTTGATGTCGCAGTATAGTGGTAAGTATTCCATCAATGGCGCGGTGACCCGGTTCGATCCCCAGAACGGCGCCATTTGATTCAAAGACGGTAGTGGTTTTAATCACAAAATTTGTATCCAGAGTTCCTTCCGTACTGTCGTAGTCAAGCACGCAAAGATAGCCCAGGGTCGAACACATGTGGATGGGTTTTCTTCTGCATAAATGGATTTGAGTGAAATCAAAACCGTGGAACAATTGTAGATTTTGGGTTAAGAAAAACAGGAAGTGGATGGTGGTTTGCAACTGAAAATAAAATGAAGAAAATAAGAAAAGAACCTTACAAAGTAAGGCCACCGAGTTTAAGATCCTAGCTAACCGAGAGTCCCCAAGTTTCCTCGCAGACATGCAACCTATAGTCCATGGTACAACCGACGATGTTTCATGGGAACTAAGAAAACCTCACCCAGCACCCTATTCGAGTCAACACAGTAACATGCGCCAGGGCCCCTTTATCGTTTTCTTTAAAACCCCTAATATTTAATATCATCTCAGAGAATGTGAAAGACTGATCTAAAGAATCACAAGACCTCTCTCACCGAATATGCATCGGATCCTAAAGCATGGAGTGGCCACAAATCAATAACATTAAATGCTATGCAAACCCTAATTTGAGAAACCTAACATATAAATATCATTTTAGAGGTCAGAATTCATCTAAAGAATCGCGCATTCTCCTCACTCGAATATGCACTAGATCCCAAAGCATGGAGAGACACAATTAATGACATTCAATGCTATTCCAACTATCGCCTTGAAATCCTAACCCTTTAACCACTCCTGGCTCGTGAAGGGCAACTTAATGGATATTAGTGTATCTAAAGCCAAGTATACACTAAACTCCTAAAAGCTTCTGCTGGCATTAATAAGAAAGTAAATCAAAAGCTAAAAACCTAGAGTTGAAGATTTGGGAACCAAATGACAAACTCGCCGTATGAAAAGCAGGGGAACCACCAAAGAACTCCAAGATCTCTACTCCCAAAGAGCCTTTTACTTCAAGAAGGAAGACACGCCATCCTCCAAGTCATTATCCCTGAGGGTGTTTGGCAACCAAGAAAAGGAGAGAAAGAGGAGAGAAGAGAGAAACTAAAGAAAATGAGTGTCAAAGATATTTATCGAAAGATTAAAGTTAGGGTTACAAACTTATATAGCTATAGCCAACCCAAACGTGTGAAAATACAAGAAAGCCACATTTTACCAATTCAAGGACAAGGGAGTAATACACCAAAAAATGAAGTCTGGCTAAGTATTAATTACAAAAAGGGCAAAGGATTCGCTTGTCATTGCACCGCTTAGCCAGCGAAATCACCAAGATTGATTCGTACTACAAAGAGTCGAGCTAAAATCAACAAAAATTTATATACACTTGAGCCTTACTACACGCCGTAGCTTGCTAATGGGCAAAGATAGTGGTCTAAAGGTCTAACACGGATAAGCCATCCAAAATGGTTTGTATATGCACACACAAGGCTTATTCGACTTTTCGAATTGCAGTTTCAAAAAACAAAGGGGAATGGTTTAAAACTCAGAATTGTAAAACTGGAAAGTAAAGGTGAAAAGTTAACTTCAAGACTAAGTCACTAACTTGGCAAGTTAGTAAGTAAACAAGTGTCCTCTCGGGTTTTATCTCGTTGCTATGACATGCAACCTATAGTCCATGGCATAACCTGATCTATATTTAACTAGCAAACTCTCACCCATGAAGCAACTCCCATTCGAGTCAATAAGGTAGCATGCGCTAGTGGCCCCTTAACGCTTGAAACCCTAATATCTAATATCATCTCGTAGGCTCAGAAAGACCATTTCCTCCAAAGAACAGTGACATCTATCACTAATTTTCAATCGTATTCCAAAGCATGGAGATATCAAGCCAAATCAATAACATTAAATGCTATGCAACCTCATAATTTGGAGAAACCCAACAGGTAAAATATCATCTTTAAAGGCTCAGAAGACCATCTAAAGAATCACAAAGACTTCTCTCTACCGAATATGCACTGATCCCAAAGCATGGAGACAGCCACATTAATGACATTCAATGTTATGCAACCATGTTTTGAGAGAATATAAGGGCCATAAATACACTCACCAGATTTAGTACAAGAGGACAACACGCATATGCCCCACCACCAAGCTAGCTTCCTTCCTCTTCAAAGAAAGGAGGCGAATGCAAGCATCTCTCGAGTCATTGGTCCTCAAGAGGTGTTCATAACTGAGAAAAGTGAAGAGAGAAAGAGGAGAGAAGAGAGAAAGAAACCTAAATAAAAATAGACTGGCTACAAAATGAACTACAAATACTTTCCTCCTCCAAATTGTTAAGTAAAATTGTTACTTAAGCAGAAAACAAGAGGGGCTTATATTGTGCCACCTCAAGGCATGAAAATACCAAAACCTATGAAATTGGCTAAGTTATAGACAATTAAGTAATACACCAAGTCTGGGAGTATGCCTGGGCATTAATTACAAAGCATGATGAGGTGATCACTGCATCAAGAATCTCAATAATTAATAAATTAATGTGTCTAAATAAAACAAGAAATTCTCATGAGTATGGGTGGCAATTTATTGAATAGCCAAATTTTTTACAGTAGTTTAATCAATTATTTTCGCTAAGGAACAAAGGCTAGCTTAAATTTGGAGTGGTCTAGTTAATTTGGTATTTTCATTAGTTGCAATCTATTAAGGTTACAATTTTTCGCAATCTTAGCTTGGCAATTATAAAGTTTCTAGCTTAAATTCCTGCATTGTTGATTCTCACCGCTTCATCCCCGCCTTCAATCAGATCGAATTTTCTTCTTACTTTACTTTGTTTTCTCATTGATTCTCGGGCTGGTCGATGGTCGAGACTCAATTCCAACTTCATGATTCATCCTTTGTATTGAGATCATTGAACTCCAAGAGTGCACAAACACCAGAAACAACCAAAATACCTTAAGGAGCATATGTTAATAAGAAGATTTAACACTAATCAGCATAAAATGACATGATTAAGGCAATAAAAAGCACCCAAAACCTATCTAATATAGGTTCAAATAGCACTTTTCGGGCATTAATCACACTTCAACCGAAACGTTGCATAATGTCCTCAGCACAAAACAAAGAAAAGGAGATGCATGTGTGATTTGCAAAAAGGTTATGATCAAAAAAGGGTTTATATACATATGCACACCTTAAACTGAAAAATTGAAATCAAAGTTGTAAACCGATATGAAAGAATCAAAAACCATACAAGAAGAACAAATTAGGGCCAATATCGAATCCATAATTTTTAACTAATGCACCTAAGTCTAATGGTTCTTTGTAACTGTGATTGCCAATAAATTGCAAAATTTGTCTCTCTCCCCAACCTAACACCGATATGGCCTTGCCGTTGAACAACTATAGGTTAGCACTTTCTTTCTTTGTCACCCTCAGGTACGTTTAAAATCCGACTCACCAAACCAATCTGGTCCACCGATGACTCTCAACTAATTAAGGTTTAGTGGCATCAAGCCAAAAGGATCACTGACCACTAACTCTAAAGGTTTCACCCCTGGGATCTAATGACTTCAAAATTAAGCACCATGTCATTAAATCACCTATCCACCCATGCAATTAACATCAAATCGGCGATCTCAACCAATTAAGGCTTAGTAATCGAGCTTCAAAGGCTTCGCCATATACCCCTGACCGTGGTCTGGTTTCAGACAAAGTTTCAAGACTTTTATTTTTCTTTTTCTTCTTTTCTTTTTTCTTTTCTTTTTTTTTTTTTTTTTTTTTTTTTTTTTTTTTTTTTTTTTTTTTTGAAGACAAGACACCTATAGTAACACAACCTATCTCTAGGTTGCCAACACGCTGGCGTCACATATGCAAAGTGAAGAATAACAATCGCAAACATTGAAATAACTGGAGTGCAGGAATTAGCATACAGGGGAAATTTTCGTTGAGTATAGCCGGAACTTCAACCGATCATAAATGTCTCAAGCATGGAATTTGTCTCTAATATGTAAGTGATAAACAATGATTCAATTATCCACCAAAGCAATTCACTGGTCTAATCAGAGCACCAATTGTCCAATCAGCGCACCAATTGTCCACTGTAGCAGACCAATCTGTTCAATTGAAAGAAAAACATTTACACATGGCAAAGCATAAAAACATGATATGCAAAATCAGAGATATATATACATCGACAGTTTTCATATAAATTAAAGTGGCTACATACGAACACAAAGCTAATATTAAAAGTATCACCGCCTACTATGGTCAGCCACATAAATCCTAAACAAATTAGTAGGCAAATGATAAAGCCGGTAATCAAACAAAATTATAAAGAAACCTAACCACCTCAACACGGTAAGGTGCTGGAACTAAATCACACATAATAGAACATCCAATGAAGTCAGATCGCGAAGGGCTTCCTCGTCACCAGTGAATTGTACACTACGGGTCAAGACCCGAGTCAAGATAGAATGGCATCACAATCCCTCGATCCTCGGGCACTTCAGTAATTTCATGAAGGAGCAGATGGTATCCAACACATTAATACATTTCTCTCGAGCTAAGGATGTACTCCGCAATGATGTGTCAAGAGAATGTCCGGAGTATCGCCGCAGTCGCTGATGTAGTATGTGGAGGAGATGGAGGTGAACGATCTGGCGGAGCCAGACTGCCCGGGGCGTAGCTATCATCTACGTGGTGGTCCGCAGCCCCAACTCGATATACCTCCCGATCCCGTGGTCGATGGAATGAGACGCATAGTCATAACCTTGGTTTCATCGACACTGGGCATGTAGGCATCTAGCTCATCTCTAGCCTCCGGGTCTCCGAATCCCGATCCCTGAGAAGATAGCAGAGGAGTCCCGCATCAAGAATGGATGCCTCTCACGCAAGCCAGTCCCCATGGACCTTCTCCTCAAACTAACAGGAAGCCACACTGGTACAGAGGGGCTGGAACCAAAACTGAGATCCCGGTGAAAGAGCTCCAATATGAGCCCTCCCCTCCTCCAGTTGGCTAATGGCCGTTGTAGGGAACAAGCCGGCACGTAGGCATGGTCGGATGAGCGTGATCTCGAGCGGACGCCTCCCGTGAAATGATCAATCAAAGAATAGAAACCGCCGCTGCCTCACCATCTCCCCCGCATGCGGTGGGCCTAAGTCAGAACTGAAGTCATACGCGAGCGCGCGCGAATCCTAACCGTCACAAATATCGGTTCGGCACCTGCGCGCCATCTATAATCGAATCAATTCCTGTTGGACCGCCTGTCTCCCCTGATGTCGCTTTGACGGGTAGAACCCCAGTGATCGCTCTCGGGTAATAAAACCGCCGCGAGTCATGTAGGCAAGATGTACTCCTCGATCAATCTCAGGATTCCCTGCAGATCTGTGGTCGCCCTCAAAGACGAAACGCCGGCGAATACACTCGGCGAAACTCACGGCGGAGCTCGCACATTCCTAATGGGGCTCCCACGGTCGCGGCTCCAATCCTCGGCGGCAAGCGAATAAATCGAGGTGGATGGGTCACCGCGAAACATAAACTGAGATAAATTCGCGGAAGATGACCCTGCTCGGGCCCGACGGCGGGCCCGCTGAGTGGCCTCCGGCCTCCTAACTCCTCCGAGGTACAGTGGATGGGCCCGGCCCATCCGTTCCAGAACGCCGAATCCCCGAGGCTCCTCGAGCACGCCTCTGACCTGACGGCACAGAGCCGGGACCGCCGGGGCCACTCTCAAAGGTCGAATCTCACCCGAGGCCAAGACGGACTCCACCAGTACGAACCATACCAAATATGAATTAAAACCCTAAGAAAGCTCGACTCATAGAAAATATAACCGCCAGATCAGTGACTAAACTGTGAGCCTTCGAGGCTACCGAATCCACCTAAGCAACCGAACTGTAGCTCACCGATCAGAGTTGAAATGGCCCGAACTAACCAAATAAGGCGCCTGGAGAATCGACACTGGCCGGACAGTGGCACCAAGAAGCCGAACCGAGGGCACGTATTCCGCGCGGAAGACTCGGGGCCGAGGCAGCGGAACAATCGGCTCGCGGCGCGTGGCGGCGCCCATCGGGCCGCTCACGTACTGCATGCCACCGAGGACGGCTACACTAGAAACTCGGGCCGCAGCCCCGCGCAGGGTCGGCGGTCACCGCGACACACCTCCGCAAGAGAGCTTCAGAGTGTGGCTCGCGCGCAGTGATGGGCTGGGCGCTGGCAGACTGACTCAAAGGCTCTCGCCTGAGCCTGTGGCACTACGAGAGGGGAGAATGTGAAGTGGCATTCTGTCCAACCTCCCCTTTTATATAAGCTTGTAACTACAGTTCTATATCATTCCTGCTTAATTCTATTTTTAGCGAATTTGGCTCCTACACCTAAGACACCATTTGCAATTCGAATTTCAGGATTAAAATGAAAAATTAATATATTAATAAAAGTAAAATTAAAATTAAAATTAGAAATAGGAATATATCTAATAATTTAATATAAGATAATATAAAATACTACCAACTATAAAAATGGAAAGTCGCTAAATTAAGAAAACATACTAAAATAGTTTAAAATGGAAATCGATCAAATTAAAATAAAAACAAAAATTGTTGAATCGTAATTTGGTTTTTTTAGAACACTAAACCAACTTCAATATACCAATATTACTCAAGGAGGGCCATGAGGATGATCTCTCAACCCCGCAGCCGTCAAGCAATTCCATGGCTCGTGCCCAATCGCTGATCCGCCTCTCGACGCATCGCTGAATTGAGCAATTGGTTTGCAAGTGGGCCATGGCAGACCAATATATCTTCATTCCATGGGTAATTACCTGTACTTCCTCGACACCGTGTTTTCCCGCACACCCATTAAATGAAACAACTTCATCGTAAATTTGATTTCTAATTTTTCAGCAACCCAGGTGTTTCAGCAAAGATCCTTCAAAATTTTGCAGCAAGCAGGACTTGTTTGATTAGGTCCAAAGAAGGGTATGTTAATCCCTTCACTTGCCTTAAAACCTCAAGCACGCCCTCGTCGAGATGCCTTCTTTCCTCTAAGTGCATGTGGAAATGCGGTGTGGTATATGTATTTGATCGAATCCTCCTTAGAGAATATGCCTGCATCGCACCCTTCTCCCCGCTGATTCTTCAACAAAGCCGGGGCATAGGCTGATCAACCTCTTTCCACTTCTCAGTAAGTGATTATGGCCTTAACCTCATCCATCTCGACCATCGATAATCCTACCTCATGAATTCCTTTGTGGTTTCGAACCTGCTTGGGGAAGGGAACTCCTTCTCGTACCTCCAAAGAACTCGTTGATCTCGTGATTGAATACCCATGAGGTTGTCACTCTTCGGCTGAGATTGCTCTAAGCCCATCTATTATTTTATTCAATGTATTCTCTTATAAGACAATTTTCGTGCTGGGCCAGACATTGATTCCTTGTTCCTCAACAAAGCGTTTACCACCTACTCAAATTCAAATGGCTTGTCTACTGTGAGATGAGGATGGTATCACAGGTTCAGGAGGGGGAAAACCAAATCGAGGTTTGGCCCCGGGTACATAAGCAGTTAGGTCTCCATGCAAGGTTGTAAGTGATTCCTCCAATTGAATTGTAGGTATTTCCACATGGAGGCTGGATTGTTGTGGCTTGAATTGTCCTACAAAGAGTCAAGACATTCCTACATCAAACTTTTCACCTGAGCCATAGCACATGGTTCTACTGATGCACAGGATTGAAATCGTGCAAGGATTGACTCCGAGCAGGATTTTCGCCTCACCGTATGCACTCGAGCTGTTTGCCTTCAAGCTCCTTCTACTTTCCTAGCTAGTTGAAACTTAGCCTCATCTCTATTTCTTCAAGGCAGATATCCACTCCTTTGGTCGATCGGGTGGTCTCATTCCCTATCTAATTCCTTCAAAGGTTAGGTTCATCCTAACCCTTAGAAGTTCTGCCCATCGAATTTAAAATCCATGGCTCACCAAAGATGTGTTTGCTAAAAAAGTCTCCCACTATTGGTTTCCAAGAGCCGACTATATAGCAGAGACATACCACCATAGAAGTGGTTCACCAACATCCAAGTATCAAACCTCATGATAAGTATACGCACCGATGGTCATAACCTTCCCAACACCGTAAAATCTCTCTCACCATCATGAGTCGCAAAAGTGTAGATTTGTTCTTTCAAATTATTGGTTTTGATGAAAGCACCAAGAACTTTTTCAGAACTCACCAAGAATTTCAAATTCTTAATTTCGACGGTTCTAGCCCTCAATGAGTCGAGCCACATTCGCTCTCGTCTTTTAGAGTCACGAATGCCTTACCTTCAAAGAACGATACAATCATACTTCCTTGCAGGTGCAGACCTCCTCAAAATCCCTCGGTAATATGAGTGTATGAGTTTCTATTTTCCATACCATGATACGCTGGGATAGGGTACTTAACAGCCCCACCGCTTACATCTCACTACAGGAGGTATGATGCAGACGGGGCACTGACCTAGGAGGGTGGATGTGATCCCCCGCGGTTCTATAAACATTTGGATTCATGGTTCCCGGCTGGCTCATTGCTGCATGTGGATCCATGGCATCACCGTACACTAACCTCACTAGTCAATAAGTCAGGTACCTATCCTATGCACCCACTCCGATGTGTCTCTATCCTACCGGCTGTATAAACACTGCATAATTTAGAGACAACAAAGAGCAACAAACAACTTGCAAAAAGATTAAAATTAACTAACAACAATAAAATCGATCGAATGAAAATCGAAATCAATCAAAATCAAATAAAGGCGCCGCCATCGCCAATTGCTAAACCGCGCCTCGCAATCAGCCGCAAAAAGAGGTAAAAGTTACCTTCACTGCGGATGTGGATCATACTCTTCAATCCTACCATTTGTGTCTGGCACCATCCTTTAACGGCGCCCATTTGATTCGCGCTACAAAGAAATGAGCCAAAATCAACAAAAATTTATATACACCTGTTCCCATTTACCGTCGTAGTCAAGCTACCAAAGATAGCTGGTTCAGTATTCCAACACTGTGGATGGGTTTTCTCATCCTAAAAATGGTTCGTGATATGCACGAAGATAAGGCTTATTCGACTTTGGAATTGTGTTTCAAAAAACAAATGGGGAATGTGGTTTGAAACCTAGAATTGTAAAACTCGAAAGTAAAAGGTGAAAAAGTTAACTTTGAAGAATTAAGTCACTAACTTCCGTAAGTTAGTGGCAAACAAGTGTCCTCGTTTTATCCCTCATACGACATGCAACCTATAGTCCATGGCATAACCGATTCATATTTAACTAGCAAACCTCACCCATGAAGCAACTCCCATTTGAGCCCATTGCAGGCAAGCATGGCCCCTTTACTGCTTGAAACCCAATATCTAAAGACATCTCGGGAGGCTCAGAAGACCATCTTAAAGAACAACAAAGATACCATCACTAATTATGCACCGCATTCTTAAAGCATGAGTATCACAACTAATAACATTAAATGCTATGCAACCCTAATTTGAGAGAAACCTAAATATATAAATATCATTTTAAAGGTCAGAAGACTATCTAAAGAATCATGCATTTCTCACTCGAATATGGTAATCGGATCTCAAAGCATGGAGAGTATTGGCCATTAATGACATTCAATGTTATGTCCAAGGTTTTGAGAATATAAGGGCCATAACACACTCACCGTAGCTTTTAGTACAAGAGGACAACATGAAGATGTTCACTACTCAAGCTAGCTTCCTTCCTCTTCAAAGAAAGGAGGCTTAGGCTACATCTCGAAAGGTCATCCTCAAGAGGTGTTCGCAGCCAAGAAAGCAAGAGAAAGAGTGAGAGAGAAGAGAGGAAAGCAAAAACCTGTAACAAAAATACAGACTTTATTTACAAATGAAAACTTACAAACATCTTCTTCCTCCTCCAAATTGTTGCTAAAATCACATTTAGGTTACAAAACAAGAGGGGCTTATATAGCCACCTCAAGGCATGAAAAGGCTCAAAAAACCATGAAATTGGCTAAGCAGGACACTAAGTAATACACCAAGTTTGGAGGCTACTCATAATAATTACAAAAGCATGACGAGGCATCAATTTTCATGAGAGATAAAGAATTTCACACCAATAAATCAATTGTGTTCAAATAAACAGTAAAATTCTCACAGGAGGGCAATTACATAGCAAATTTCACAAGTTAGCGAAATTCTTGTGAGAAGGAATCAATTATTTTCGCTTAAGGAATGAAGGTTAGCTTAAATTTGGAGTGGTCTAGCGAATTTGGCATTTTCGCTTAGGGTTGCGAAATTTATATGTCATAAATTTTCGCAATCTTAGCTTAAAAATTTTCAGTGTTTAGTGAAAATTCCCCATTGCTGATCCTTCATCGCTTCATCCCGCTTCAACCGCAGATCGAATTTTCTTTCACTTTGCCTTTGTTTTCTCATTGATTCTCGGGCTGGTCGATAATGAGACTTGGAATTCCAACTTCAAGGATTCATCCTTTGTATCGATCAACTCCAAGAGTGCACAAACACACCAGAAAATAAACCAAAAACACTCTCTAAATGGCATAAGTGTTACTACACATTAGAACACTTCAATTGGCATAAATGATATGATTAGTGCACAAAAGCACCTTTTCAAACCTATCTAATATGTGTATCTCAAAATAGCACTTTTTGGGCATTAATCACCTACACCTTCATGCCACGTGTCACCCCGTAATGGCCCGTTCCGTCTCGAAATACATGAAAATCTGACTATCTCATAATTCAAATAAATTTCATCTAGACTTGGGATTTCATTTAGACAAATTTGAATCTGGCGTGATCCGCTGGCATCCGGGAGATCTAGAAAATTTCCAAGTTTGCAACCTGTCAGAATCTGCATTTCATCTGTGGTCTCATGTGTTTCAAGCGGAGCAAGAGGGAAAGTTTATCCTCGCAGCTAGAGCTTCTCATCGAGACCGAAATTGGGGAGTTTTGACAAACTCCAAGAGGTAGGGGTTTTCTCCTACTCAATTATTCTTGTCTAAAAAGCCATGAAAATGGTTTGGGAGTTATGAGGCTTGAACGGCATGCTGCTCCAACTCTAAGAACTATAGGATTGAATGTTGATGAGGATCATCCTATGACACCCTACTGCCTGATGGGACCATTTTTTTGCAAGGTCCGAAGTGATTTTTGACAAAAATTGTCTATGTGTTGTTTGCATGATATTGCTTGAATTGAATAAAGATGAATTGTGCGCGGAAAATGATATGTTAATGCATGAATATTAACATGCCGTTGGCGGCGCAGATAAATCATATCGCGGCTGAAATATAACCGCATGAACCATGAAAATTCATATGTTTAGCATTCGTGATGCACATTGCATCACGCCTAGTCAAGTAGGATCAGATGTAAATTCACCATTCTTGGTGGATATGTGTGATTAGCCATGGGATGCAACGCCCAAGGTCGAGACACACTACCAATAAATCAAATAAAGGAAAAAAAAATCACATGTTGGCTGAGTGTCATAGATCCGTCTCTAGGGTGAGTCCTAATCCATGCGGTTAAAACATGATCACTCGAAGAGTGAAAGTCCTGTGAAATGTCGGTTATGACACGATCCCATGCAGACCCCAAAAAAGACGTGGGCCCAAAATCAATAAAATAATTAAGACACTTAAAATCGACGATACCAATGAGTGATCGGGAGGTCGGGTCTCAATGAGCTCAGTCACTAGTAACACCAAGGACTAGTTTCACTGGGCTTTGTACGTGCGAGAGCCTGCAGGACTGCATGTCGTGTGAGTGGTTTCAGTCCCCATGCATGATATAAAGCATCCCATGTAAATTGAAAATTGTATGGAATGTGGATGATCGTGGGTGCCGTATCGTACGCGCATTTTAGAGGGAGTATTCTTGTAGAAAACTACCATCGGGCATATCGTCACCTTTCGCTGCCGAATAACACCTTAGATCGAAGGTGCACTGGGATGGAACGTGATCCGAGAACCTAGCATAAGAAAGACCGTGATTAGGCCTTGTTTTATTATAAATTCGGCAGAAAAACCTAGTTTTTGCACTCAAAATAAATTAAGAGTTGTAATTAAACTCTGAAGATATATAATATTTCAAGTTTTCTGAGTTCAATAAATTTCGTAGGTAATAAGGCTAATTTATGTTGATTTTAGAGTGTTGAAAAAAGGAAAAATAAATAAAATAAGGGAGTCAGAGTAAGAGGCCAAAATCGCCATCGCCATTAGCCTCGGGTCGTGATAATCGCAGCGGTGTCACACAGAGGCTAAAGTGCTGCACGTGAGGGCGTAAGGTGCACGCGCGTGTGCTTCTAGATGTACCGTCGCATGCCTCCCATGCCTCGTCACGATAGAGAGCTCTCTGTCGCGGGACAGAGACGGCCATCTGGGTCGCAACAAAGAGCCAGTCACGAAGGACTGATGTTAAGTCGGCGACACAATCTTGGTGTCACGCAGTGGTCAAGAGGTGACGGTCTAAACAGCGACACTGACAAAGGAGCAGGTCGCAACAAGAATTCCCTCATCTCGGTAAAGGCTCTACCATTTTTTTGTCACGACAGAGAGGAAACCTGCCAAGGGAGCAGGGCTTCTGTGGCCCTTCGCCAACAGGTTTCTTCTCAACCGGACAGAGCCCTCGCAGACCGCATCGCCACGAGCGATTTTCGGCGTCCCACAAGGCGGCTGGTCAAGCTGCACTAAGAAGGTGAGATTGTGCGCGACAGCGCAAGAGGCACACCGTGCACATCGATCAGATCATATAACAAACAAAGACAGTAATCGCTTTGGGTTATCGACATGGACACTTTTCATGGCACTATTAAAAAGATAAAATGACCTTGCCAAGGCCATAGTTTTACCAAGAAAAGAATAATTTAGTAAAAAGTCTTAAAATAATTTAAGATACAAATATTATATAATAATGATTAAAGAATTACGCTAAAGGTCAAAACATTATATCTAAAAGAACGATTGTAGAACTAATGCCTATAAGAAGCTCTATTTTTTAAAGGTAAAGGATTCTAATGAAAATATTCAAAATCTTTAAGAAGAAAGATATGGATATTTATAGTTTCGGTTCTTGGTAAGAAATGGTCTTATCATAACTATGTACTCTATCAAAACTTTTAGAATAAGGCTAGAAGCTATCATTGGATGCCTAGTAGCTTTATTTCTAGAATATCATTACAATGTAATGAATCTCTAGAAGACTTGCGGATTTTGAAGACTACGATTCATATTTCTTTCTTTCCTCGATAATTATTATCGTATCAAGAAATATCGTTTGATGGTGGATGATTAAAAATGGATCTAGAACTCAAAGATTCGATTCCGAATAGAAAATTTTGAGCCATGCTCAAGAAAATTAAACATACCTACATATAATTTTAAAATGGAAGAAAACCTAATGGTAGAAGTGTTGTAAGCACTCCCAGAGAAACAACTGCTAGATATTCTGGGAATCATCTCATTCAACAAGATTTATGAGGCCTATAGGATTATGTGGACACCAACCTGAAGAGAAATCCATCAGTTGGAGCAAAAGAAACAAGAAACATTCACCAATGAATAATCAAGACCATAGGGAATAAGCCCTTCGATATATACTTAGATTTGTGATTGTAACCTCTTGACATCCTCATCCAATCTTTAATAGATGGGAAACTTCTATAAAATTAGCAATTGTTACTAATCGGGACAAACGATGATGCAAAAAGATATAGGAATGATAATGATTAAATATGCTTACAATTTGAAAATTTTTTAAAATATACAAAAAGTTTTCTCCAAGCTTAGAAGGAGAAGACATAGATGTTGTTGCAAAAGTTGTTCACCTATTAAGGATTGAATCTTCGTGAGAAGGATATATTATTGTGTAGATTCACCATAATATGCTAAAAATATGTTCATGCTTATCAAGCTAGAACTAAATAATATATGCCCTTATTAATTTATATATGTGTCTTTCAAGACTATCACAACATATATCTGTAGCAAAAAGATTTGGTATAGATATTAAATGTATCTAAACACATGTTTGATTCAAAGATACCAGATCCATAGGATTCAGACTTATTAGAGATTTCATCTTTTGTCAATTCAGATACCTTATGAATAGAAGATTTCTTTTCTAAAAAGAAAGTGCTTATGAATGTGTATTAGGCATACTTGATTAAAAGGTTAAACAATTAGAAAGATAATTTCTTTATGCTGCAAAGGAAATGATTTAATTATCAGAATAGAGACTTAAAGAGAACTCACAAATAAAAAGAAAAATAAACTTTATAAAAGATTTTAGTAAAAGATATGGTCAAAAATATATTTTATCAAAGAAGACCAAGATATTTTAAAGAATTTAATATAAGACAAAAATCGATTTATAGAAAAATCCTCGAAAGGCAAAAAGAATGCGGTGTGTTATGTTTAAGAATCAATTTGACATTATGCAATGAATGTCCTATCAAATTCAATAAAAAAAAAGATTGAACTGATTTGAGTTATTGAAAATGATAAATCAAGAATAATTTATAAAAATAAAGAAATTTAAGATCAAATGAACTCACTCAGAGAATATGTTATGAGATGTGACTAGAAACCGATATTTCTGGGCCTGATTTAAGATTATTCCAGACTTAGCAATAATAGATAATCAAATTATAAAGCTTAGAGATTTTCAAGATTCATTAATCGACAAGCCACCCTTCTTTTAAAAAGATTAAAAAGTTGATTATAAGATAATGAAATATTTGGGGATTAATTCAAAACTGGGAAAAATTTGGATTTCAACTGTTAAGAAAACATTATGTATTATGGACTTATTAAAGAAAAGCTAAATATAGAAGCCACTTCTAATAAAAATTGAAATTCCTCGTTAGAAAAAGAAATGCAAAAAGAATTCAAAAGATAGATGAAAAAGAACTACAAGATACAAAGGATTTACATAGGATCTATTACAAATAATTATTGAAGGCAAACTGAGAAGGCATTTGATACTTTAATAGATTTAGTACTTTCTGATAATGAATTTGTAATACAGTGAATAATTTTTAGGTATCATCAGATAAACAAAATACCAAAAGTTAATATTTAATATTTATCAAAAAATTGCTTATAATTTAAGAGATAATGTAAACTGAGAAAATTTGAATTCTTTCCAAAAGGGTAAATGGTATCAATAAACTGAAATTTTCTAGATCCCGGATGAAATGGACTCACTGCTAGAATCGCCTCGCGAAATCTAGCTACTTCATGTCACTACTTAATCTCCAAGACAATCGGAATTTCACGCTTTCAAGGCACGTAGAGGAGCGCGGACACTGGCACTTTACGAGCGCTCAAGAGCTATGTCCCGGGGCGCATCGGTTAAACAATGAGCCAAGTGGGGCTCATGAGACACATAATCATGCTATCGAGGCGAAAATCCACAGAGATGGATAATGATACAGAACCTGGGAATGAGCCAATAGGGCCGACACGCTGGCAAAGAGAGTAATTCTTCCATCAATTAACTCACCTAACCGATCGAGCGGGGGAAAAGAGAGAGGAGAAGGAAAAGGAGAGAAAATAGAGTGATTTTAGAGCAGGTGTCTCCACCGCTCTCTACTGATCTGGTCCCAAGAACTCCAACAAGGCAAGAAGGTGCTGGTCCCCACCGCAGGGCATGCGGTGGCATCTGGGTGATTGGGAGTTTCCAATCCACTCGAGAGGTAGGGTCTTTTCCACTGGTTACTTTATCTAAAATCTATGAAATGGGTTTTAGTGTTGTGAGTACTGAATAGTTATGGATTTTGCCTAAAATAAAGCATGAACTGATGCTTCTGATGAGGGTTGTCCAAGACAGCCACGTATTCTCGGGATCCAAAAACAAATCGAATCGCTTATTGGACTAAAATTGTCCATGTGAATTTGCTTGGAATTAGATAGTTAATGATATTGTTTTAAAATGAATGTATTTGAAACGCAGTGGAAATTGATATGTTAACGCATGCTAAATTGATATTATATGAAATATAATCGGTGGTATTAGCCATTGAATTAGATATGAATTGGCATTAATAGATTCATGTGCACACGACATCATACGTAGCCTGGGATTGACTTTGGATTGGTTACCCATCAATAGCATGAGGTCGTGAGCCGACAAAGGCCTTGTGATATGCGTTACCGCATTATCGTGACAATCACACACTGCATAGCATGTGCGAGGAGTTAAGGAGTGACTTTAGATGTCGCATGGAAACATTTCATGCATGATATATAGACTATCTCCATGTACGAATTGTAAATTGTATGGAATGAATACTTATTGTACCATTGTATGTGCATTTTAGGTGGGGAGAGCTTCCTAAGAGTAAAATATCACTATTAGGCATTACTTTCACCCTAGTCAGGATCCCCTCTTCGCAGGCAAGTGGAGTAGTCTGGGAGGACAACGCCACGAGGTTTTTGAGAAGAAAGCCGACATGTGGCTTTGATTTTATATTTTTGTAGAACATGTATTGAACATTTTAATTGATGCATGTTTTTATAAGAGTGTAACTAACTCTTGAAACTATTGTAATATAGTTGATTATATTTCAGGAGTGATTTGTAATGGGCCCGACGTACTATTTTTATCATGTTCAAGGTCTCATGATATGAGACACAAAGGTTTTATGTGTCGATAGCACAACAGACTCGTTTTAGGCGTCACAGACAAAGATGATTTTGATAAAACTCTAAGTTTAATACAAGACTTTAAAGAAAAGATTTTATAAGAGAAGGAAATAAACTTTACCTAATCACATATAAAATTGCTTATGCATTATCAAACACTCATCATATCGAGTATTTCAGACAAAGAATTATATTGATTTACCTTATTATTTAAAGATATTGAAGAACCCATCCTCCAGAAAATTCTTCCATATATTTCAAGGATACTTCCTGGGTTAGATATAAGAGATAAACCAAAATATATTGATCATGTATCTTTCTGCTCGTTTGTCTCTACAAACAAAAGAGTTAAGACGAAAAGTCTTGAAACAAAATAAAAGATTACCAACTATAAAATTAATGATTATTTTGATGGCCCTAATTTGGAAAAATATTGATATTTTGATATATACTGAGCAAATTTCAAGTTATATTTCTAAGAGTCTAATATTTATGTCGGGAACTAAAAGAATTGTTATAACCTATAAAATACATAAACTTTAATGAGAAGAATTGTCAATCCAAATCTTGTACCATCCATAAGAATAGCCAATCTTCCGGTATTCATAAAGTGATATTTCAAATAATGATATTATTTCAAAATGAATAAAAAACTCTAAGATTCTTATTAACATTGATAAATAAATTGTCGGTTTAATTTCTTTATTTATTTTCATACCATCGATGTGATATACTTTAGGAAATAATTTCCTCAACTTTTCAAAATGATTATTCAAAATAATGTTTCTCTATTACCTTCGCTTTCAAAACCTCAGAATCACCGAATAAGTTAAAATTCTCGATTAAAACTAGCTATTTTAAAAACTCCTATTCCTTATATACCCTATACACGGTGGTGATTTCCTATATATTTCTATACCACGAAAAATTTTTTTGATTGACCATTATTAAAACTTGAACCCACTCATATCAGACAACCGATATATGTGCTCAAGTACGTAAAAATTTGGTTCCCTCTATAAAGAAAACCCCTTACAATTTTGGGATAATAACAAGATCTATGCATCCAAGTAATCTTTCAATTTCCAAAATTAGACTCCCTTTATGTTGAAAACCCCTTATCATGGGCTTATTCCCAAAATTATCTTTAACACCTTCTTTAATCCATCCGTAATCTTACTCGGAAAATCGAGAATATGTATATGGTAGCCATGCTACCAAATCATACTAATCTCGTGATTTCTATAAGATTTCATTCCTCAGAAATGAATCGGGTATATGGCCGGATTTATTTGATAATCATTTTTATAGCCTGTTAAACCGAACAATCTTTCCAGCTGGTTCTTCGCTTCATGTAATTTCATGATTTATCCGAGACATCAATTTTTCCAAAATCGCTTCGCATTTTAATGCTCGAGGTCTCAGTTGAAATACTTGGTAGATGCTCCCGCCATGCTGCTTAAGCATTCTTTTATTTTTTTAGTATCTTCATTGAGATTAATATTCATGAAAAATCTATATTATCATCATCTTTAAAATAAGAGTACAACTCCATTTACAAGATGTAATCAGAAACTCCTAGAAAATTCTTAATTTTATGAAAAGTAAAATGGTCATTTGGTCAAAATCCGAAATTTTTCTAGATCTTGATGATGAAACGGACTCTCACCATTGAATCGTTCAGCGTAAATTCCAGCGCTACCACGTCTAATTTCATCACCGAGAAAATCATAATTTAATGCTGAGGCACCTAGAGGATATATCGCATGAGGTAAGACCAGAAAATTTGTTCTTCAAAAAGGAAAATGGCAATGGTGTAACCAAAATTTTTCTAGATCCTGATGACGAAATGGATTTAACTGGAATCGTCTCGCGAAATTTAGCTAACACGCCATTCACGACCTCTCATCATCATGTTCTGATAGTCTAATTATCGCTTTTCGAGGCAACGGCCGTGCCGTAAATGGGTTTGAGAGACATGGATGTGACAAAGCCACCTATCGCATGTGTACTGTGATACATGTTGCAAGATTAGAGAGATGATGGAAACGAACGGCTTAGATTAAGCCAAGTGTCAAAATCAAGACAAAAGGACATAAGTGGAATTTTTGCAAATGTTAATAAGAATAAAGACAAAAGTTGAAATAGTGTCATCTTCCAAAATTTCCAGACACAAACGCAGAGAGCGAGTTTGAAATCTCAGAGAGAGAAAAGTGTGCCTTCTCTCTAGATTTAATCGCTGACAATCTGCTTCCGACAGAGCAAGAAGCAAGCCTCATCTAAGGCCAGAGGGCCACAAATGAATATCGATTCGTGAGTTCAATAACCTTAAGAGGTAGGATCTTTCCTACTTGTGTTATTCTCGCAAGAGCCATGTAAATGGTCAGATGTTCTGAGGCTTGATTAGCTGTGTTTCTGCCTCAAAACATTTGAACCGAGTGGAGAAAATCCCCATTATTGTGCCGTGAACAGTGCCAACCCCAGGGTTTCACTGTTCACATGAATAGTGACGTGATTTTTGGTTGCGAATTTTATGATGTCGAGGATCTAAACAATTGTTATGTTTGTTAATTAGCCCATGTGAGCTAATTTCAGCATTGTTGAGAATCGAATAATATGATTGTTTGTGAATTAATTTGCTAATATATACATGTTTTATATATTAGCATGAGTTTGTCGATTGGTATATCGCATTCCATATGCACTTGTGGCACCCTAGAATATTAGATATGCATGATATGAAAGAAATAAAAACGAAAACGTTTGTGAAAGGAATTTCGACGGAGATTTTCCTCAAGAATTGTTTCGAGAGTCGTCCAACAAAATGTTTGGATTTGCTTTTAATTACGACTGCTTTGAGCAAGATCCAACAATTCATCTCGGGTAGTCGATATATTTGCGAATCTCGGTAGTGAGTAGGTTTCGAGAACAAAAGCTTTGTTTTGAAAACATGATTTCTCACATTTGGCTTAGGCATGTGTGGGAGTCGGTGAGGGACTCGGGACATGTGGGATTGGGCATGTAGACATTCGAGTAGGTTCATGTAATTGCTTGGATGTGATTGTTTGTCATGACATGTGCATAGGTGGGAGTAACCCACGTGGAAATTATCCTCTTGGGCTGCCGCCCCTATCGAGGATCACTATTTCGAGTACGAGTGTACGGGAATCACGACGCTCACTCGGGAATACGTTTAGAAAAAGCAGAAGGGTTGTGGCTTTGGGTATTCGTTTTTGGTATAACATGTATTAAAACTACAGAGATTTTGATATATATGTTTGGTAAAGTAATTTATTAACTCTTGAACTATTGTATATAGTTGATGTATTTTGTGATATTGATACGAGGAAATTTGAGTGGCCATTATTTTACTATGTAGACCACTGTGTGGTGCATTGTAAATTGTTAGGACAAGTTTTTGTACCTTGGGTGAGCTCCACAGGTACAGGGGCTACGCCCGATTTTTCATGAGTGGTGTCGGGTTACCCGACATCCAAGAGTATTCTGTGGGTTGACGGGTTGTTAACGGGACCCCCAGGAATGGGGCGTCACAAGGTGAGTGGCTCACAGTGTGCCACGTGTCAGGTGCAAAATTAGTCAGACAAGGAGAGCCAAGTGGGGCCCATGGACATGTGGCATCTCTGGTGGATGGAAATCCCAAATTAGAGGGATAAGTGGATAAAGTACTTATGAGCCAATAGTAGGTTGACATGTAGCGAGAGAGAAAAAGACAATTCTCTTGACCCATGCTTGACTGGCTGGGAGTTTAGGAGAGGGGAGAGCAAACCATGAGAGCAGGAGAGAGAAAGAGAGGATTTTAGAGAGAGAAGCTCTGCCAATACCTGCAGAATTCGCGATCGGATAGGTTGAATCCCAGTGAGCCAAGAGGTAAAGTTGCTCCCCACTGCACGAGCTACATGGGCACCGATTTTGTGGAGTTTCGACAACTCTAGGAGGTAGGGGTCTTCTCCTACTTGGTTTATTTTCGGCTTAAGAGCCATTAAAATAGTGTGGATGGTATGAGGTCGTGAGTGGCCGTTTGGTCAGTCCCAAAAATTGGGCCTGCATGCTGAAAATTTTGGGACCCATTTTGAACAATCCCGAACTGATCTCATACTGAAAATGGTCCTTGTGTGCCTTATATTTGTGTGTTATTACTTGATATTTGAATAACATGAAAATTGTGGTTTTGGGTGTCGTGAGGCCGGAAATGACCATTGATTTCTGTTCCAAAGAAGTAGAACCGATGCTTGATGAGGGGGTTATCCATGGACAACCCATGTACTGTTTGGAGGCCCCATTAAAGCGATCGGGTTGATGGTTGAATTTGAAATTGTCCATGTGTGTTGTTAAGCATAATATTGCTTAAATTGTTTATTAGCCCATGTAGGCTAATTTTGATGTTATTGCTATGAATAAATAACATGTGATTTAGTATGTGAATTTTGTTAATATGCATATATATATATATATATATATATATATATATATATACTCTTTCTATATATATATATATTAACATGAGTATTTGGAAATGACATAATGTTTCATATGCACGGGGCACCCTAGAATGGTAGAGTGTGAGTGCATGACAAATAAAATCGAGAGGGTTGTCAAACGATGAATTCTTTTATGGAAATTATTAAAAATAATAATTTTACTCGGAAGGATTGTCCAGAAGAATTGTGTTGGGAAAGTTGTCCGACCCGATTCGTCGAAGGGGCCCAGCTATGAATTGTTTGGAGGGATTGCAATAAATTCACCTCGGAGGATTGTCAATGTATCTATATCGGAGGGTTGCCATAATTAAAACAAATATTTTTGTTTAAGAGCTTGATTTTCATACATGGCATAAACATGTGTGAGGGAGTCGGTGAGGACTCGAGACATGGGATTGGGCATGTAGATATTCAAGTAGGATCATGCATTTGCTTGAATGTGTTTGCCATTACATGTGCACTTAGGTGGGGAGTAACCCATGTAGGATAATTCCACTACTGGGCATTGCTCACCCTATCGAGGGAAAATTATTTCAGGTACAGGGAGTGTTCGGGAAGATGGCGCTCACTAGAGGCCGCTTTTAAGAAGAAAACCGGATTGTGGCTTTGATATATATTTTGTAAAACATGTATTAGAATTCTTAATTTTAATATATGTTTGTATTAAGAGTGATGTAATAACTCTTGAAACTATGGTAATATAGTTGGATGTATTTTGGTGAGTATGTTGTGTAGGCCAATGTGGCTATTTTTACTCATGTATGGGTCTCATGATATGAGACACAGTTTTTCCGTAAGTTGACGGTGGTCAACGGGACCCCCGAGAAATAGGGCGTCACATTTTCTAAATCAGTAACAAAGCTTTTAACAATAGCTTTAATTTTTTCAGAAGAGGTCTCGGTATCGACAAGTCGATCCAGACAATCTGTTAAAATGATTACTTGATCAAAAATCTTGGACATTTCTAAGAGGTTATCAACCATCTCATTAATCCTTGGCTTTTTGCTCGTCTGAGCCATCTCTTGTTAAGAAATCTATAATAACATTTTTGTTAGAGAGAATAATATCAATATCAAATATATATTAAGAGCAATAAGTTTGTCATCTAATTAATCTTTTATATTCAGGTTTTGAAGGTAAATTATTTTTTAAAAAAGCTTTGACTTGAGTATTATCAGTTCTTAATAAAAAAAAATTTAGGTAATAAGAAATATGAAAATTTCTTTAATCCTTTAACAACTGCTAAAAATTCCTTTTCATTGATATGATATTTTTCTTCAGTAGGAATAAATGTACCTGACATATAGCGGCATAATTCTTCACAATTATTATATATCCTTTTAAGGACTGCTGCCCAAGTACTTTCAGATGAATCAATTTCGAGAATTAGATCATCATTATCTAAAGGAAGTTTTAGTTTTGGCAAACTAACACATTGATATTTTATAAATCTTACATGACTTTCATGCTCAGTTGTGAACTCAAATCTTTGTTTTTCACTTGTTAATTTTCTCAAAGGTTTTCTTAGATCTGCAATTCTTTATAAAACATGCATAATTTAGTATTCCACAAAATCTTTTTAAAGCTGTTTTTCGATCTTTTATTTTTTTCTAGAAATCTTTAATTTTTTCTAATATGTAATTTGTAATTCTATACCTTACGAGTCTATTATTAAACCTAAAATTCAATCTTTGGTTCTCCAATTATTGACTTTTTATTTGAAACTTAGAATTATTGAGTAATACATAAATCTACAAATATATTCAAATGTTCAATATATTTGTTCTTTATCATTTGAGGATGTGTATATCATCAACATAGACATGTATAAAATCATAATCTTTGAAGATATTATCCATCTTTCTTTGAAAAATTTGAGGAGCATTTTTTAATCCAAAAGGTATATCATCAACATAGACATGTATAAAATCATAATCTTTGAAGATATTATCCATCTTTCTTTGAAAAATTTGCGGAGCAAGTCAACATTTAATGCCTGCTCTAGCTTTTCAAAGTTCAATCCCAAATCAATAGCATACGTGGTGCGTATAAATGAATGAGTCGCACTAGTATCAAATAGAATTCGGGCCCATGGTGCAAAGAATGATACTTTCCCTGGCTTTGCATTGGGGCATCTTCCTGTGAGTCAAAGCAAACACTCTCCCTTGGATAGCATCGCCTGGGGCTCGGGCCCCCAATGTCCTCTGCTGCGGTAGTGGCCTAGGTGGGGGTGGCCTAATTGCTGTGTCGATCCTGCTGTCTGAGTATTCCTCTGGGGTGGATAAATTGGACAATGCATTCTAATATGACCTGCACCTCCACATGCAAAGCAGGATAGTGAATCGATTAGCTCCCAGCGGTACACCTCCGATCCCTACAGCTAGCGGGGTCTAGGTCCCAGCATGCGATGCAGTGACCAGTGTTGCCCTCTGAAATCCACTGCTGCTCGCACCAGTCCGGATTAGACCTCCCCTCGCCCAACTCTGTCGTCGCTGGCTATCCTCTATATCCCTCTCCACAAGTGGAGCTTGATCCACCATATCCTCATAGTCTCGTATCTTGAGAGCTACTAACTTCTCTCGGATGGCCGGCCTCAAGCCCTGTTTAAAGCGCTTAGCTTGGTTGGCCTCCGTAGAGATAAACTCCATGGCATAACGGGATAGCTCAGTAAACCTCCTCTCATACTCAACCACGGTTGTGCTGCCTTGTCGCAGAGCAAGAAAATCAGCCTTCATTCTATCTCTGACGGATTCCGGAAAATACTTGTCTTGGAAGATTTGATCAAACTCCCCCAGTAAATTGCGATGTCCACTCCTTCTCTTTACTGATTCCCACCAGTGATCAGCCTCTCCATTAAATAAATACGTTGCCAAGCAGACTTTAAAGTCTTCGGCTACTCCTAGGCTATCAAATACTTTTGTCACCCAAAGGATCCACCTATCCACATCTAGGGGGTTTGAGCTTCCTTGGAAAGTGGGTGGGCTTTGCCTTAAAAATTCTCGAAGAACAATCATTCTCCGATTCTCTTCTCCATTTCCCGATACTTGGGCTAGTGAGTGAGCCCCGCCAATGTGGTTGTTAATGTTGTTTCTATTCTGATGTTGCACTAGGGAAGTGAGTTCTCTCAAACATTGATAAATGCCATTCATAGCATCGGGAGGTGGTGGCGGTGGTGGATTTGTTTGAATTCTACAACCACGTCCGTCCGCGTCCTCGTCCACCGTCCATTCTACACATCAATTCACAATTTTAGTTCCTTGATGTAAAAGACATCCTAATTAAAATCGACCATCTTATCCACCCTAATCCTCTCTCCATAGTGGTATCCCATAACCTACAGCTTCCATGTAAGACCTAAAGCCTAAGCTTTGATACCAACTTTGTAACGCCCTAAATACCCCCTGGGATGGCATTACATACTAACAACCATTTACACCATGAGAGCACTAATAAAATCCATAAATAACCGAGGGTCCTTAATTTAACAAAGTCGAATGATCTCGCTTTGTTCGGGAGCTAAAAAACTTTTGAAACCACCCTGACTGTGCAATTATAATATATCAACCATATTACATCCGTTTTATCCGTAAAATATTTGACATTATCCCAGATTTCCATTCACGTGTCACCGATACCTGATAACCTTCAAAGAATAAGCCAAGCCATGTACAATATCAAAGAATATACTTATGATATGGCATTTACATTTTTCCAAAGAATTAAACTATGATAACATAACGGAATAACAAATGGATGAATTTCAAAATAATTCCTCTAGTCTAGAAGATCTTTGTGCTCTGCATATTTCTGAGTTTAGATTCCCCTCAGGTGGGGCCTTCTAATGCACGGATTCCTCAACTCCTACCACCTCCTCAAAGGTAAAATATGAAAAGGGATGTAAGTAGGGGCGGGGGGAGCACGAAGCTTTGTAGGAAAATCCTCCCAAACTCCAACAAGGTTTAGAAAATGATGAAAAACAGTCGGTCTCATTTTTTTATAACATATCATAGATATAAAATTTTGCATAAAACAATGACATTTCAAATAGATCTCAGGTTTATATAAAAACAACATAAGTAAATGTACATGAAGCAGCGCGTCATGAGATATAAACGATTTCACCAAATACTATTTCAGTTGTCATTTTGGCGGAGTGGCATATATGATAACCTCCGCTATCCACGTTATTTTGTTTCCTCAACATCCCCTTACGGGAACCTCTTGAGATAAAATGAGCAACCTTACAAGGAACCTCTCACTCTTCATAGTAGTATTTCTCAAGCATCCTTACTAGGAACCTGTAACACCCAGGAATTTGTATAGGTATAAGTTACGGAAAATAATAATGACAGGAATTTGTATAAGTATAAGTTATGGAAAATAATAATGACATGAATTTTTATAGGCATACGTTATGGAAATAATGATAATTCAATTAGACGTTATGAAAATAATAATGGTAATAATTAATTAATTACTTTAATGAAAGGACGTTATGAAAATAATAATGGTAATTCAATTAGTAATTAATTAATTAATTTAATGAAAAAGGGGTAAAAGGTAATTTTCCTAATAGATACCCTAGTATAAATTGGAATAAGAGAAGGAAATCCTTTCTATTCTTCTTTGAGTTTCTCTCTGGCTGGTAGAATTCCAGAGGACGTACGGCTTTGGGATCTAGGGTTTGAAGAACAAATTTCTCTAGGTAAGATCTTCCTCATTTTATTTTTCTAGATTTCTTTGATGTAGATTCTTTAATCTTCTCCTTAGATCAACCCCGAAGAAGTCGATTTAGATTTCACTCTGCTCCTTAAAAAATAAAATAAAATAAAATAAAGGGCGGATTGGTGGTTTCATATTGAATTACTTGAGTATGGAGAATGAAAAAGTATTTAAGGATAATTTTTGAAAGAAAATAATGATAAACAACAGATAAATTTGAAAAGGTCAATTTGTGATAAATATTTGTATTTGATAAGTATTTGTTATATATGTATTTTAAAAGTAACATTTTATTAAGGATTGAGATTTTATTAGATAAGGAATATGATTAGAATAATTATTTAGCAATTATAGGAAATAAGATCCGTTAATAATACTTGTTGTCATATGATAATTGTTAGGTAAAAGGCTATATGTGTATTGTGTAATATAATTTGTAAATAGTATTAATATTATTTCTTTTCTAGTAAAAGATTAGTTCTGATTAAGAGCATAAAAAATAAATTATTAAAATAAGATCCTAAAGGAATATGAGAGTTTTATAAAATTTGTTAAACTACCATCTAAATAGTTATCATTTGAACAATTGTCAATAATATGTTTGAGGTGAACAAAAAATAATATAATTGTTAAGAATATCAAATTAGAAAGCCATAATAAATAAGTAATGATGATAGTTTCTTCCTTATTATTTTAGGAGAAATATTTCATCGAGGTGAAATTCTTCTGATTAGCTCTTTCAAAGCTTTTATACTCCTTGAGGTAAGGGACTTAATACAGCCTTTTTGAAAATTATCATTTTTATATATAAATGTAAGGATATTAATTTTTATTTAAAAAGAAAAAATTGTTCGTTTTACTTCATTCGAGGATGAAAATTGTTTTAACCGAATTATATATAATCTTAGTTTATGAAAAGTTTTACTTGTTTTATTTATTTGATTATCCATGGATCAAGAAAGTAGTTTTGTATGATTCTACTTTCGATTTATTTGTTTACTGTTATGTGGAGATATGATGTTTTGTAATTTGAAATTTTGAATGAAATATTTTACCTCGGGTTAGTTCGGCCCTCGTCAACTGAATAAGAAGCACACCTATCTCGCCCTTGTCAACTGGATATAATAGTTTACCTTTACATTTTTCGAGGGAATGTAATTGATTTGAACCCCAAATCTAGGGCCTTACTGTATGTCGCCACAGTACTAGTAGTGTTTCGTTCCGTCCACCTTAAAAGGAAACAATTTCATGGCTAGCCACCCATTTGAAAGTCCCATGACTGACACCATTTGATATTTGATGACCAGAGAAAATATATTTGAAATGTATTCGATTCAGATTTGATATGAAAGTGTTTGAATCGAAATTTTATATAAATTGTTTGGATCATTTGATATGAAACTGATTTTAAATGGATGGAGAATATTTTAGAAGTAAGTTTTGTTAATGTTCAAACTTATTTTTGAATCAAAAGTTTTGATGAAAACATCTCCTATTTTATATGACTGAAACTTTTGATCCATGAAAATGTATTATAGTATTTCTTATTGAGTTTTAAGCTCACTCCTATCATGACATATTTTCAGGTGTTTTTAGTTTCCACGAGGAGTGATGGCTAGGTTGGGATTCACATCATTAGGATTGATTAGAACTTTTATGTTAAATGCTTTTTTGACCAATAAGTCTATGTTTAGTTAAATGTTAGTTTTCAAGAATGAGAAACATTTGGATGATAGTATCTATTTTTATATTATACAAAGTTTGATTTGGGAGATCCCACTATTGTTATATTCTAACAAATTTTTATATGACATGCATAATCGAGATTTAAACATTTAGAAGCAATTTTTGGCTCAAGAAGTGAAATTTTGAATTTGGGAGAATCTCTATATTTAGAAGGTTGCATTTACTTCCTAAATGTAAGGTTTCGGTAATTGACAAATCCAGCTGATAAGAAAGGTTAGTGTCAAGTTCACACTTCAAACCCTTCAAATGGCAATATGGTGGAATTTGACAATATGCCTCTAGTGCATTTCGCGTGATGCAGTGGCATCGTGAGCGATCCCCACTTCACGGGGGTTTGTTTCATTAATCTCAAGAATTTATGGACAATAAATGCAGGACGCTGTCCGCATGGGGTGTTTGTCACATCCCACAATGAGATATGGGAGAAAGTCTCCACATTATATACGCTCTTCTCAACCTTAGTAGACGCGCTTTGTTACACGTGGAGGGCCCCTGGGCCTCGGGGCTTTGACACAATATCTACATGGTTGGGCCGGGTCTGGTAAAATGGGCACTGCAGCTAATAGGCTATAGATCTTAATGGGAACTTATTTCATAGCCCAGTGAGTTAGTCGAAAGGACGTGTTAGTTGATAGTCTATATCCATTTTGTATTCTATATTCCCACAAATGTATACATAATTGAATTCTCGTGACTAGTTAAAAGTCATCACACTTTTGCCTTGTTTTGTTTGTTGGTTTAGTGAATATACTTTATCAATATGAAGTGTGGCTTGAATTTGTCACTTTTGGACATGTCATTATGGACAATATGGTGGTTTGAAGTTATTTTTAAATACGATTGCAAGAACTTATATTTGAACGACTGTGGCATTCTTTAAACATTAAGGTTTTTGTCTGATTTTTGAGATAAGAATTAAGGAGCTTACTACCTTTTAATGTTGGATTGGTTAGGTGGGTAATATTGTCTTTCCATATTCTTAGTTAATCTTGAGTTTAGGCTGAAGTGTTATGATAAATTAATACTCATAAGCTAAGCCTCGTAAGGCGTAAAGTTATTTGCTTAGAAATGTTGTTAAGTCTTAAGTCAATGTGATGAGCGATAACAATTTGAAATTCTGAAATGATCTAATATTGTTAAGGTGTTTGAAGTTTTTGGGATTTATTGATATTACAAAGAAATTATTAAGATTCAAGATTATCTTATATTTTCTGTCATATAGAAAGAAGTTAAGTTTGATCGGGTCTTATAACTAAGTATTGATACTTCAAGAAAGTTGAAGTATAAATTAGTAGCAACTCTTATTTTCGATTATTTCATCGGGTTCAAGAAGATTTGTTTTGCATAATGATGCCTATTAGGATTATGTAAGACCATCTGAGAGTGTAATGTAGATAAGATAATTTAGGTATGTGAGTACCAAGTGTCACATTGTAGTATTTTGGAGATGATAAATTATGGAACCTGGGATTTGTGTATGAGAATATGGGTACAAATGTTTATTAAGCAAATAGACAAGAATATGAAAATCATTAAGTGTAGAGATGGGCCACAAAATACAAATAATAAGTTACAATTGCAAAAATTAAAGAGATGAGGGCTATTTGGTAATTAAAGGAAATGTTAAAATATAAAATGGAAAACAAAAGCCAAAATCATATTTGGTCTCCCAAAGCTAGGTTCACGAGGAGAGGAGAAGAGAGCCAAGAGGAGGGAATAAGAGGGAAGGAGTAAGGAGAAGTCCAAAATCGTATGTCTCTGCCTCTGTAATCCATGGGTAATTGGATTATTAAGGTTCGTATGGAGATTTGTTCCTCTTGGTCTAGGGGTTTTGTGCAAAGATCACATAAACCTTTAAATTGTTGGGGTTATGAGAGTAAAACCCCAATTGGAGGAAAGAACCATGGGATCATCAAATTATGTGGTTTAAAAAGAATTGGTGGACCTAGGTTGAGTCTTGATTTCAACTGGGGTGGTTTTGTGGGAGTTCGAGGTTCCAAACACCAATTCATGTCAGAGCTGTTTTGGATGATTTCCATGATGTTTCGAGGTGTTAAGTGAATCATAGCTATATGAAGTGAATTGGTATCAAAGCGGAAAACAGCAAAATCCGCAAAAGTGTATGCACCAAGACATGTATAGTGGTGTACCCCAGACACCCCAACAGAAGGCAAGGTGTACCGGTACATGTATTAGAGGTGCACCCCAGACACCCACCAGCCAATGTGTACCGTACATGTGCCCAAATGCCCGTGAATGCTATGTTTTGCACACTAGCTCGACCAGACACCGATAGTTTAGAACCTTATTAAATGATTAAGATAAGTCAATAAGATCGACTGAACGAAACGTAGCGCACTTTTACCGCCGGGCGGTTTAAGTGTGAATAAGTCTAGAAGTAAGTTAAGATTATATGATACGTAGGGCACTAATAATCGTATTCAATGAAAGTGTAGTTAAAAAGGCAAGGGAAAAGTGTGGAACTCGTGCTCAAGTTAAGCAAGCAAAGAGGTGAGTGTTCTAAACTCATTTTCCAAATACTAGTGTGGTATTATGATTATTATAAACTCGTTTTGGTACCGTATTTCATGGTTTTGATTGCAAACCATTTTCAAGAAGCAAGCAATGAATTTGAGCAAGCTAATGGTTTGAGTTAAACCATTTTGAAAGCAAGCATCGGGTTTTAAATTGTAAAACCATAATTACAAGTAAGAAAGTAAGTAAATGGTTTTGAATAATTAAACCATTTTTCAAGCAAGGAAGTATAAATGGTTTTAAATTGTAAAACCATTTACAAAGAGCAAGCAAGCAAGCAAAAGCAAGAATGAGTTTATTTAAAATAGCCTTCCCTACTTGTAAGCAAGCAAACTCTACGAGGTATTCCAGACACCTATGGTGTTAGGATCTCATACATGCATTGTAGTTTTGCCTGGTCGGCAAACTTAGGTCATACATCATGCATTTAAAGGAGACCGTGGCATGTATAGGAGTATATAAGGTTATGAGCTCTAATTGAATGAGGTGATAGCGCAACAGGTCACTCACCATATTTAATGGAAAAGGTGACGCTGACAAAGGTCCTTCCACCACTCCAGCACACAGTTCCTGCAAGTTCACTAGGGTACAATAAGCAAAAATAGGCCTGGTTGATGTTTTATAAGCACACATACGCTTTGAAAAATCAACTATTGGTTCCCTACGCCTGTGCTTCCTGAGAGTTTTAAAGCAAACTGCTGGAGCCCAGTTCCCGCTTAGGATTTCAAACGACGGCCGAAAGCCTAAGCTCCCGTGGGATTTGCCAAGCAAGAGATTTCAGTTCCCGTTTTATTTTCAAAGTATGCGGTTGAGCCAAGGCTCCCAGATGAGAAAAGTTTTGAGGAACTTTAAAGCAAAGGTTTGTGAAAGGTTTAAGAAACTTCACAAGATAAAGCAAGTACAAAGAGAACTATGAGAAGCTCTTATAAACTTCTAAGCAAGCAAGCAATAAGAGTTTTATAAGCCTTTAAAAGTACAAAAGCAAGCAAGCAAAGAAAAGTTTTAGAAACTTTCACAAGCAGCAAAGTAAAGTCGAAAATATTGTAAAGAAAGTTTTGCATGCTTTGAGGTTCTCCTCGAAAAGCAAAACCTTTGATAAAAGCATACACTCATTGAGCTCGTTTAGCTCATTATTTTGTATTTTAAAAACTATTTTCCAGGTACAAGTACGCAAGACGCTGGAGTACAATAGGATTTGTCCTGACATTTGTACAAGTGCTGTAAATCAAGAATATTATGTAAGAAAAGACTTTGAATATGTATAATGGAACATATGTATGTACATAGAGTAGTTTTGTGAGAATGTGTTGGTATGCTGGTTGCCATATTTGGATTTATAAAATTGATGTATGCAGATTTGGAACAGGGCCAGGCGGGCGTACCGTCGTAAGGCCGTTTTTCGCTGGCAATTTTACTAAATCCTAAACTGAAAAATAAAAGAAAATTTATATGAGGTTTTAGCAAGCAATACGGCTTCGCTTCACAGGAGTTTCTAGTCGTTAGAGGTAACGGCTGGGGATTTCTGTGGAGTGGCCGGCACACCCGCCGCTGGTAGGGGGGT
Organism: Tetrastigma voinierianum; assembly: GCA_016808115.1. Taxonomy (NCBI): domain Eukaryota; kingdom Viridiplantae; phylum Streptophyta; class Magnoliopsida; order Vitales; family Vitaceae; genus Tetrastigma; species Tetrastigma voinierianum. The sequence continues at coordinate 104,091 of JAEQBH010006872.1, read as the reverse complement.
GGGGGTGTGTCAATTTATGTTGTGTCCTTATGCAACATGGAAAAATTGATACATACTTATAGACATTTGAAATTTTAAGATAGAGAAAACTACATTATTATGATTTGAAGTTAGTAATGGATTTTTTGCAATCTCTAAGATATGAAGACATTTTTTTATTATGATCTACTCATAGTTTATGAGTTTGAAGTCTTTGTCTTCTTAAAACAATTTTAAGCAAGCAAATAGAAGATATTACTACAATTACTAAGGATTATGATGACATTATTCAAGACTAATAAACAATGAGAATATTGTGATTTATGCCTTAAATAGAAAAAAATCGATTACTTGGAAATCATTTAAGGTTGTCACAAACGATTATTGTATGATTTGAGATGTTTACAAGTCTATGTTATACCTTTGGATTTTAGAGTTCTTATGTTGAGCATTATAGCACAACTAAATTTGTTTGGAGAATTAAGATCTTATAAGGAATTATTTGAAACTCGTTGAACTTTTGGAACAATTGATTGAGTTTAATAAGATAATAAGATCTTGAAATTTGGGATTAGACTTAATGTCTTAAATAATGGAGACATAAGGAGAGACAACTTTTGAAAGAGGTTTATTACTTTAAGCTTACGATCTACCCTAAAAGGATGCAAAAGTATAAATATTTAAGACAGAACGGTCATATATGAAGTAAGGTATCACATTATTTGTGACTTTGGGTTTAGTGTGATCGTATGGAGGTTTACATCAAAGACCTAATAGTACTTTTGCAACTACTTATATTTCTAAATGAGTGGAAAACTTATTACCATGATTTAGAGGATAGTGGTTACCAAGAACCTTAGTTGATGACAATGTTTCAAATAAGGATGGTTTGTTTATGGATAAAGCTCCACAATTTTTATCATACTAGCTTCTATATTAAGGAGATTTTGATAATGTATGAAAAGTATTTGATTCTATGGTATGTAATAAGAATTTTATTTTATTTTTAGATTTTGACTTTGTCAAAAAAAAAAATCTCAAGTACTAAGTTAGTTTTATAGTAGCCTATACTTACACTAATGACTAATAAAGAAAAAGTAATCGCAAAGTTAAAAATATTTGTTGAGACATATTGTTTTAACCTGAAAGTAATCAGAATGAGTTTCACTTTGGTTAAATTTTTCTGTAGAATAGCTTTAAGTTAAAATGAGATTATATCTTCTAAAAAGGCTTATGGTAGAAGTTTATGATCTCCTATGTGTTATGACTATATCAGAAAATAAAATAATTAATTACATGAACTTCAGAATTAATTCATCAAAGGATAATCCCGATTGAAGAGAATTTGAAGAAACCCAAGTACACACAAGTGTTATGTTGATAATCCCAAGTAATATTCCGATTTGAATTTGGTGGATTGTGGTTATCTTAAAGTTGCTTATTGAGTTGAATTGAGATATTTGGAAGTTTGAAAATCTGTTGAGAAAAGGAAAACTCACTCCTTGATTTGTGGGTTTGTTTGAAATAGAGAGAGTAGGTACCTTAGCATGTATAGTAAGTAGCCTTGCCCCCATACTCCGTCTAAGATTCTAATGTGTTTTATATTTCCAAACTTTCGAGGAAATATGTTTTCATGTTTCTCATGTTATGGAGTCAGCCTATTGTAGATTTTATGAGGACTCGACCTATGAAGAGGTGTCCGTCTGCAAATCAGGATGTGATGAATGGCAGTTCTACACATACGTTGTCAAGTTGGTAAAAGTCCTATGGAGGAACTGTAGCATCCGAGAGCCACTGGAGTTAGAAGAAGAGATGAGAGAAAAGCATCCTCAATTATTTCAAGACTTTGGTAAGTCAAGTTTAGAGGACTAAACTTTTATAAAGGAGGGGAGAATGTAACACCCAAGAATTTGTATAGGTATAAGTTACGGAAAATAATAATGACAGGAATTTGTATAGGTATAAGTTATGGAAAATAATAATGACAGGAATTTTTATAGGCATACGTTATGGAAATAATGATAATTCAATAATTTATGAAAATAATAATGGTAATAATTAATTAATTACTTTAATGAAAAAGGATTATGGAAAATAACATGTAACTCAATCTAGTAAATTAATTAACCAATTTAATGAAAGAGGTAAAAGGTAATTTTCCTATCAGACACCAAGATAAATTCACAAGAGGTGAAATCCTTCTATCTTCTTACTTTCCTGGGTCAGAATTCCGCAGGACGATCGCTTTGGGATCTAGTGGTTTGAAGAACAAATTTCTAAGTAAGATCTTCCTCATTTTATTTTTCTAGATTTCTTTGATGTAGATTCTTTAATCTTCTTTCAGTTTATATCAACCCTGAAGAAGTCAGATTTAGATTTCACTCTCGTTTCTTAAAAAAAAAAATAAATAAATAAGATTGTGGTTCATTATTGAATTACTTTGAGTATGCGAATGAAAAATTATTTGCTGATAATTTCTTGAAAGAAAATAAATGATAAACAACAGGATAAATTTGAAAAGGCTGAATTCTGTATAAATATTTGTATTTGATAAGTATTTAAAGATATATGTATTTTGGCAAGTAAATATTTTATTAAGGATTGAGATTTTATTAGATAAGGAATATGATTAGAATAATTATTTACTAAATTATAGAAATAAGATCCGTTAATAATACTTCTGCTGTCAAGTATGATAATTGTTAGGTAAAAAGGCTATATGTGTATTGTGTAATAATATAATTTGTAAAATAGTATTAATATTATTTCTTTCTAGTAAAAGATTTAGTTCGATTAAGAGCATAAAAATAAATAAATTATTAAAATAAGATCCGGAAGGAATATGAGCGATAAATTGGTAAACTACCTAATTCAAATAGTTACTTGAATAGTTGTCAATATAATGAGGTGAACAAAAATAATATAATCTATTAAGAATATCAATTAGGAAAGTTTTAAGAATAAATAAGTAATAATGATAGTTTCTTCCTTATTATTTTAGGAGAAATATTTCATTGAGGTGAAATTCTTCGAATTAGCTCCTTCAAAGCTTTAGAGTACTCTTTTGAGGTAAGGGATTCTAATACAGCTTTTCGAAAAATTATCATTTTTATATATATGTACTGCAAAGTATATTAACAGCAGATTTAAAAAAAAATCAGATGTTTTTACTCATTCAGGAACAAAAATTGTTTTAACTAATTATATATAATCTGGGGCTTTATGAAAGTTTTACTTGTTTTATTTATTTGATTATCCATGGATCAAGAAAGTAGTTTCAGGCGATCTCTACTTTTGAGATTTGTTTTGTTTATGAAAGAAATGGAGATGTGATGTTTTGTAATTAAATTTTGAATGAAATATTTGACTCTAAGTTAGTTCGCCCTGGTCAACGGGAATAATAGTTGACACTATTCCTACTCTTGTCAATGGGATATAATCAAGGACTTTTACATTTTCTTGGTGGGAATGTAATTGATTTGGAACCCCAAAATTTAAAATTTCGATTAGAGGTTACTAAAATTAGTAGTGCTCGTTCCATTCCACTTTAAAAGTGTTAATAATTCATAGCTAGCCACCATTTGAAAGTCCCACATGACTGGAGCACCATTTGATATTTGATGACCAGAAAAATATATTTGAAATGTATTTGATTTGATTTGATATGAAAGTGTTTGAATCGAAATTTGATATGAAACGCACTCTATATTTGAAATGAAACTGATTTGAAATGGATGTGAGAATATGTGACGCCCCAAATTTCCCGGGGTCTTTTTTTTTTTTTTTTTTTTGTTCACAGGTAACCTTCAACAAGCTATTTAATAGCCTCATTCACGCATATTCACGTGTCACTCAATTATTAAGCAATGACACATAACAGTCCATCTCATTCAAGATTCTAGTAATTAGTGCACTTAGTGCAATGATAAATTTTTCAAAAATTATGTGAGCACCAAATTCCATCCTCAAGAATATGGTTAGATTCTAGAATCAGAGAGCTTTCCATAGAGTCCAAGAACGCACAAAACGAACTTCGGACGAGGAAGTTATGGTCATCCGTTACTGCTCGAGCTCATTCCCTGCACGAGGTCAGCTCGGCTACAAGAGGTCGGAAGGCTCGGCTATATTTGAGCACTAAATGCCATCCACAGGCATAAGGTCAGACTTCTAGACTCCAAGGAGCTTCCATATAGCTCCAAGAACACCTGAAACGGACTTCTAACGAAGTATGGTCATCCTCAAGTGGGCGTCATATGAGCGTTAAATCGACGTGCATAAATCGAAAGGCACCTACTGTTTTTCGTCTTTTTCGAACACAATATGAGCTCAGATTATATTGATCCATATATAGATGGATTTTAGACTCAAAGCTCGTGAGTCTACTTAACACGCGGAAATGCATCGGACGAAAGTTGGCATCTTCCGGTTGGCACACCCAGCTTTCATTCCCGCCGAGCCCGGGCCAGAGAGCCCCACCAAGGAGGCCGGGCCTCACTCACACACCATGGGTAAGAGCTCAAAGACAAGTGGTCGGCCCATGCAGCCTGCGTGTGAGAGCCTGCAGCCAAAGACAAGAGGTCAGCCTCGTGCAGCCATGCATGAGCTCAAAGACAGAGGTCGCGTGCAGCCTCATGCAAAAGAGCCTGCCAAGAAAAGAGGTCGCCTCATGCAGCCATGCAAAGAGAGCTCATGCAACCAAAGACAAGAGGTCGCCATGCAGAGAGCCCATGCAGCCTCAAAGACAAGAGGCTGCCTCATGCAGAGCCTATGTACTAAAGACAAGAGGTCAGCTCATGCACCAAGACAAGAGGTCACCATGCAGCCATGCGTAAGAGCTTCGCCGACTAAAGAGGCAAAGTCAAGCCTGGCTAGATGAGCCTGTCCACGCTCATCCTCTCGCATCTTTGAGTAAAAAGGCCAGGTAACTTGGTCAGAAGGTCCGATTTTGGTGGATTCGAAAGCCTACATCAGTTTACCGATGGGGTTACAATTTATATCAAGGATGCTATGGCGGGGGCCTCACTTTTTCTTAACCAAATTCAGTCCTTCAAAGACTAGACATCTATAGGCTCCAAAACACAGTTACTCCCACACACCATCGCAAGTGAGCTCGCCACACAGCCATCCCAAGTGAGCTTACCGGGCAGAGGTCAGCCTCATTCCAGAGCTCAGCTAGAAGAGGGCCTGGCTCACCAAGAGAGCTCACCCAAAAGAGCCCGCCACAAATTGCCTCGACTAATACGTCTGCTCCCTCTCGCATCCTTCCAAGTAAAATGTCATAACTTAGGGTCAGAAGGTCCGATTTGGGTGATTCGAAGCCCACATCAAGCCTTAATTAAGGCGGCTAGTAATGAGCCAGGGCCACAGGCCAAAATTCCTTGCTGTCCAAACGAAAAAAATCAGTCGAAGTCCGACTAGAAATAACAAAGGTAAGAGAAACCTTTACCAAATTGTATTAAACATGTGAACCGAGTTTAATTACAATTTATCTCACACTATATTTATAGAAATCGATAATGCCCAAGATATAGCAAAAATCGGCCGCCTGTGACTTTTGCTAAAGCCACAACAAGCCATCTTTGACCTTCTTCAACTAAGACCTCAAGAAGTGCCTTCCTTGGTGTACCTCCGTGACTAAATGTTTTTCCCACGACAGGAGCTATGCCCAAGAGAGAAAGCTCCACAAGGGCTACCCCCACCTAAGTGCACAGTAATGACATAATCCACAAAATATTCACACACATTCATAAAAATATGCATATTCTATATGACCGTCTATGTCTATGCCTCGCTTCCAGTCCTCACCGAATTTCACCATGCAATTGTCATGTATGAAAACAGTTTTCAAAACAAAAGCTTTTTTTTTGTTTTAAATCCACTGGACCACCTCCGAGTATCAAACCACTGGACCACCTCCGAGTATCAAACCACTGGACCACCTTCGAGTATCAAACCATTAGACCACCTCCGAGTATCAAACCATTGGATCACCTCCGAGTATCAAACCATTGGACCATCTCTAAGAACCCCTTATTGAACAACCCTCCGATGGAGTTCATTAGACAAACTTTCGATATAATTTATTGAACAACCCGACCATCAAGTATCGGACAACCCTCCAAATATTGGAATCACTGGACCATCTCCGAACCCTTTATCGACAACCCTCCGAGAGTTCACTGACAAACTCCGATATAATTCTATTTGGACAACCCTCTCCACAGAGCCTTTACTGGACAAACCCCTCCGATATAAATTATCGGACAACCCTCCGAATACCCACCACATTTTATTCATGCACTCACACCCGATTCTAGCGATGTACCCATGCACATCACGATGATAATCATTGCATAATATCTCATGTTACATACATCTTGAAAACTACATCTGTAGTTATGTTCATGCTTCATCTCAAGCATCGCGGTAATATATCAAGCATGAGTATATCAACGTCAATATTCACACAATTTGCATGTTCTTCAAACAACGATAACACACGACAAGATCCAACAATATCATATTCATGTCCCGATGACAAAATGAGTTCCAAAGCTGTGGATTAGAGCTACAAACACGGACGAGAAACCGATCCCCACCAATAACGGTTTACGTCAAGCGTTCTTCAGACAAGCCTCACGGGCTACACCTCATAGTCATGTCATGGCTCTGAAATGAAGATTAACCAGAGTAGGAGAGAACCCCTACCTCTCGAAGTGCAGATCCGTTCACAGCTGCAACTCCTCTCTTTGTTAATCAGAGAACTGCTGGTTCTCTTTCCTTTCCGTTGTCTTTCTTCTTTCTTTTCTTTTTCTTTTTCTCTTTTTCTCTCCCCTTTTCACCCCACAAATTTTCTTTCGGTGGAGAATACTTATCTAGGTGTAGAACACCTCTTCTTTCTCTCCTCATGACACATAGCATCCCACATGTCATTCATGCCCACTTTCTTCCCTTCAAAATTCCTCATGCAAAGCCTATCCAAGACACCTAGCATCCACTAACATTTACCCTCATGCAAGACCACTTTCTCTAGACACGTAGCCTACTTGCATGTATCCATGTGGTGTGGGACTTTATGCCACTTGTCATTTGCTAATTTGTCGATTTCCTCGAAATAAATGCAATCCATTTAATCTTCAGAATTTGATCAAATCGACTATGTACTTAGATTTCGCGAGACGAACTCAACGGTATGTCCCGCGTCGTCATCCGAGATCTAGAAAATGTTCGGATTTTGACCGAAATTACCATTTTACCTTTTTTCAGAAAATTCGAATTTTCCAGGGCTTCACACTCTCCCCCCCTTTAAAAGAATTTTGAATTTGGAGAATTTATGAATTTAGAAGGTTGCGCATTTACTCTGAACAAGTGTTTGGTAATTGGACAAAAATCTAGTTACAAAAAAGGTTAGTGTCGTTTCACGCAGGCCTTTGGAATTTGAAGAGGAACTGAGGGTGTGAATTGACGATCATGCCACATGGTGGGTTTTGGGCGTGACGGAACCTCATAAGAATATTTTGAGCATCCTTACAAAGGGCCTCACTCTTCCTAGTAGTATTTCTCAAGCATCATTACTAAGGGTTTTATTAAGAATAAAAATAAGTATTACTTGGTTGACTTTCAGCAATTCAGCAGTCTCTCAAGCGAGGCGGCATACTTGAGTGTAACCTCTACCTCAAGTTTCTCTTTAGCAAGTAGCATACTTCATAGTAACCTCTACCTCATCCAAATTCTCTTCTTTTCTCAAGCATCCTCACTCAAAACCTACCATTTCCCTTTTTATTTCCAATCACCATACCATAAATTTATCCTGCAAACCAGTGATCGATCTAATCAAAACAATTTTTGTAAGACCAGAGAAAATTCCAATTTTCTGAAAAATGGTAAAATGGTTATTTTGGTAAAAATTCGGAATTTTTCTAGATCTCGGATGATGAAATGGACTTCACTGTTGGAATCGTCTAGCGAAGTACAACGTACGTCAATTTCATCGAATTAAGAGGCAGTCAAAATTTCCGTTTTGGAGCCTTAGGGTGTGGTGCCGTAAAGCAGTTGAGAACATGTGATGTGACAAAAGTCACCCTACATGTACCCATGTGACACATGTTGCATGAGTAGAGAGGATGAGATGGATTAAGCTTAGATTAAGCCATGTGTCAAAAATAAAGAAAAAGGACAAGATTAGAATTGTAAATGTTTAATGATAATAAGACAAGGGCAAATAGTTATCTTCTCCATTGAAAGCAAAACTTGGAGAAGCGTGAAGTAGGCTAAAATTCCAGTTTGGAGAGAAGGTGTGCCTTATACAGATTTCGGTCGTTCGAGCCAGTTGGTTACTCGGAGCGAAGCGAAGTCGATGCGCGGCGAAATTCTGGCGTGGACACCGATTTGGAGGAGTTCCGACAACTCCAAGAGGTAGGGATCTTTTCCTACTTGGTTTATTCTTTGGCTAAGAGACATTTTATGGATAGGGATTTGTTGAGGTCTGAAGGGCTGTGATATCGGTCTCAAAAGCTTTGAGCCCAGAGTGAAATCTCTAGTGTGTGGCCGTGAGCAGTGCGGCCGGGGTTTCCTTTGTTCACGTGAGATAGTGCATGATTTTTTGGTGTGAATTTTATGATGTTGAGTGATTCAAGGAAATGGATTGCTTGTGTTTAATTAATTAGCCCATATTAGGCTAATTTTGGTGTTATTGATTGTGAATTTGAATAACATGATTTATGTGAATTTAATTATGTTAATATATACATGTTTTATATATTAGTATGAATATTTTGGAATTGGCATAATGCATTCCATATGCACTGGGGTAACCTAGAATATTAGGTGTGAGTGCATGACATGAAAGAAAACAAAAACGAAAATGTTTGTGAAAGGAATTTCGACATAAGATTTTCCGGAGAATTGTGTTGGGAGATTGTCCAACAATTCACGTCGAGAGGGCCCATGAATTGTTTCGGAAGGTTATCCAACAGATTCGCCTCAGAGGGTAGTCCAATATATTTACCAAATCTCGGTAGTAAGTTTTTGAGAACAAAAAACTTTTGTTTTGAAAACTGTGATTTTACTCGCATTTGGCTTAGGCATGTGTAGAAGTCGTGAGGACTGAGACATGGGATTTGGGCATGTAGACATTCAAGTAGGATCATGTATTTACTTGAAAGTGTGTTGTTTTTCCATGACATGTGCGCTTAGGTAGGGGGTAACCCACGTAGGAAATTATCACTCTTGGGCTTTGCTCACCTATCGGGGATCGTATTTCGAATGCGGGGTGTACGGGGGGACGGCGCTAGAGGCAGCGTTTAGAAAAAAGCCTGATTGTGGCTTTGGGTATTCGTTTTGTATAACATGTATTAAAACTCTAAATTTTGATATATGTTTGGTAAAGAGTAATTTATTAACTCTTGAACTATTGTATATAGTTGATGTATTTTGTGAGTATTAATGCAGGGGCCTAAGGGGCCATTATTTTACTCTCATGTGGACCCTGTGTGGTCATTGTTAATTGTTGGGACAGGTTTTGTACCTTGGGTAGAGCTCCCCTTGCAAAGGAGACTACGCGATTTTCGTGAGTGGTGTCGGGTTACCTAGTAATTTACGAGTATTCCGGCGGGTTGTGAGGGTTGTCAGGACCCCGAGAAATGGGCGTCGAAGCAGTATCGAGGCTGGAGTAAGCGGTGCCTTGGGAGCTCGATGGGTGTGTTTATAAGTTTAGTCCTAATACTAGCTTCACAGCTTGGTATCAAAGCTTAGGTTTATAAATACCTAGAGCTTAGTGTCAATAAGTTAGGTATGCGATTACCTAGGACTTGATGGGCATGAGTTAGATCACGCATTCCTTATGCACTCTGATGATTGTTGTGTGTTGTGTGATATGTGATTGTGTGTTATGAATTGTGTGATTTGTGTGCTTGGTGAATAGCACATAGGAAAAAATGTTATTGAAAATTTAGGGTTTTAGTGTGAGAACAAGTTGTTTGAGGAATTTTGGACAAATAGTTCAGAATTAAACAAAAAAAAAATTATGGACAGTAGCTCCAGTTTTGAACATGAATAGATTGTGGTTGTGAAATTCTGGAGAAAAATTCCAGTTTTTGCACAAGAAAAAGAGTTTGTAATTAAACTCTTGAAAATTTTGAGTTTGTATGAATTGCAGTGTTCAAAAGCTCTCTTTGCATTTAGAGATGCAAAGGAGGCTATTGGAGATGAAAAAAAAAATGGTGTGTTGAGAGAGAAAATTTTTAAGGTTTACGATATGTAAACGGGGAAAAAAAATATTTAAAAAAAAATATTTTTGGTTTCCTCTTGGAAAATGAAAAAAAATAATATATATATATATATATATATATATAATAAAATTAAAATAAAATAAAGTAAAATTTTATAAAATAATTTTTTTTTTTTTTGCATATGATTTAAATATGAAATTATTGTCTTGCATTTACTATGAATGCATGGACATAGTGTATAAAATTTTTCGGTATGTGAATGGTGTCTGATGCGTGTTTACACCTTAGAGATGTTGCACGAGTTGGTGATAGAGTTGGGCTTAGAGGTTGAGGCTTGGAGGCCCTTGTATGTGAGTTCTCCACCTGGGATTAGAGGCGAGATAGGATGATATGTTGTGGTTTGGGTTAGAGATCTTGGGGATTCTACTCGCAGTGGACGGGCATGGACATGTTAGAGTTCGGCGTCATCCACAGGGATGGATTGGCCCCGACGACTTGCAGTCGTTATCGATTGTGAGCATAGGAGGGTTACCGCCTACACGCAGGATGGTACTCGCGTTGTATTTCAGGGGGATAAGCATGATATTTTGCCTTAGAACAGTGTATGAGTCCAGGTGTCAGGGACAGTTGGCGGGTTGGCTAGCAAGCCTTACCCTAGAGGATGAGGTGAGACCATACTTAGATCTACCTCGAGTAGTCTGCGAGTATGAGGATTTTTCTGGAAGGAGCCTGCGGATTGCCCAGCCGCGGGGAGGTTTGTAGACTTCGGTGTCGGGTTACACCACAGTACTTAAGCCCATCTCTATGACTCGCATGGATGGCACTGGTGGATTGCGGGGAACTCAGTACGGCTGCGAGACTCTTGGACAAAGGGTTTCATTAGTAGAGCACTTCACCATGGGGCGCTCCGGTCCTATTTGTAAAGAAGAAGAATAAGACCCTTCGACTGTGCATTGATTACAGGTAGTTGAACAGGGTTACGATCAAGAATCGGTACCCATTGCCGAGGATAGATGATTTGTTTGATCAGTTAAGAGGAGCACAAGTCTAATCAAAGATAAATCTTATGCCAATTACCATCGAGTTCGAGGTTAGAGACAAATGTCCCTAGACGGCGTTTAGGACGCGTTGGGCACTTTAGGTTTACGGTGATGCCCTTTGGATTAGCAGATGCTCGGCATTCATGGACCTCATGCATAGGGTATTCCAACTTTATCTATATCAGTTTTTCGTAGTCTTCGTGGATGACATTTTGATCTACTCCCAGTCAGAGTGGGAACACTGAGTATCCTTGAGAAGTTGATTCTGATTCTTGAGAGATCATCAGGTTATGCGCCCGAGTTCGAGTAAGTGAGGGTTTGGCTTCTTGCGAGGTGAGATTTTTAGGACCGTGGTGTCAACATCGAGGCATGTCGGTGGACCTAGAAGGTTGAGGCGTGATGGGTTGGGAGGCCGAAGTCGGTCTTCGAGATATGTAGTTTCTTGGGATTGGTACAGATACGGGAGATTCATTGAGGATTTCTCGATTAAGCGGCACCTATGTGAATTAACTTGGAGCGAGGTTAAGTTTGATTGGGATGATCGATCTTCAGGAGGCATTCGGAGTTGAAGGAATTTTCTCTTGCTCCTATCTTGATAGTCGGACGGGACGAGAGGTGACACGGTGTATTGTGATGCTGAAGTGGGGCCAGGATGTGTTTGATGCAATCGGGAGGTAGTAGCTTATGGTTCCGTCGGTTGAAGAATCATGAAGCGAAATTACCCCACCGACATGGAGTTAGCGGCGCAGTCGCCGCCTTGAAGATTTAAGCGGCCTTTACCTATATGGTGAGGCAGTTCGAGGTGTACTCAAACCGTAAAGTTTGAAGTATATTTTTCACTATGATGGGACCTCAATATGAGGCAATGCGGGATGGATGGAGTTCTAGAGGACTATGACTTCACTTTGCATTACCACCACAGTAAAGGCAAATGTGGTGGCGATACACTTTCGGTCGGAAGTCATGGGAGCATTGGCTAAGTATGGCTTCCACAGGAATGGCGGATGCTCGAGAGGCGTAGGATAGTTTGGGCTCTTTGTACGCGAGGCGGGCTCGGGAATACGTTGGGGAGTTTAGTAGCTATATCATCTACGGTGAGCAAAGTGATTGGAGTCCGGGGCGGGACGGAGATAGTGTCCATCGGGGAACCAGGGTGATCGGAGTAGGTGACAAGGGCTAGGCAGATCACGCGGATGGTAGTCTTAGGTATAGAGGGCGGTGGTGGTTCCCCGGTTGACAATTTGAGAGGAGATTCTCGGGGAGTTTCACTACTCGGTTGTATTATCAGTGTACGAAGATGTACCAGGATCTTCGTCGTCAATACTACTGGAGCGGGATGAAGAGACAAGTAGGGGACTTTGTTCAATGATGTCCTCACGATGTCGGCAAGTTAAATTTTGGTACTAGAAGCGTGAGGGCTACTTCGACCGTGGAGGTGGGTGAGTGGAAGTGGGAGCTTCGATCACGATGGTTTGTGACCCGAAGCATACGGAAACCACGAGGACATGATGCGGTATGGGTGATAGTGGACCGGATCACGAAGTCGGCACATTTTCTAGCCGTGCGGATGACCTTCACATTGGAGAGATTATCTTGGGTTGTACATTGAGAGATAGTCATTTACATGGAGCCATAGTATCCATAGTGTTGGATAGGGCAGGTTTACGACACACTTTGGAAGAGTTTCAAGGCTATGAGCTACAGGTTGACCATAGATGCGACTTTACCATGGAACGGATGGTCGGTCATAGAGGACTATCTGGTGTTAGAGGGGCGTCTTTGCGAGCATCGATCTGGATAATGGGGTAGGCTGGGAAGAGCATTTGCCCATAATGCGATTCACCTACAACAACAGTTATCAATGAGTATAGATGGCACCATATGAGGCATTGTATGGGAGGCCACATGCGAGATCAAATATGTTGGACCGAGAGGTGGGAGAGGCCATCACTTTGGTCCCAATTTGATTAGAGACACCTCCGAGAAGGTGAGCTTGATACTACAGTGTCTTCTCACGGCTCAGAGTCGGTAGAAGAGCTATGCTGATGTACGACGTCGACCCCTAGAGTTTGAGGTTGGAGATCATGTCTTCTTGAAGGTGATGCCTAAGAGAGGAGTGGTCAGGTTCGGCAAGTGCGGGAAGCTATCGTCGGGGTTCATTGGACCCTTCGAGATACTCGAGAGGGTAGGCACTGTAGTAAAGGTTGGATTTATCGCCCAGCATGTCAGGTGTCCACGAGGTATTTCATGTCTCCATGCTCCGAAGGTACACTCCAGATCCAACTCATGCAGTGGATTAGGGAGAGATTGAGATTGACACAGATGGGACCTTCGAGGGACCGGTGTACGTGAATAGCGGGTTAGGTTTTATGGCCTTGAACCGTGAAAATTTAGTGAGGGTCTTGTAGGCGGCATGGGTGTGGAGTCAACGTGGAGACGCCAGAGGACACGATGTGGGCCCTTATCCTTCTTGTTTAAGGGATGAAGGTACGTGGTTTTAGTCGTTTAATACTTAAATGACTAGTTTACATCGTAATTGTAGTGCATGTTGCATATGCATGAGAATTGTTTTGATTGTCCAAAATTTTGGGACAAAATTCCTTTTAAGGAGGGGAGAATGTAAGACCCGAGAAAATTACAATTTTCTGAAAAAAGGTAAAATGGCCATTTCAGTAAAAATCCAGAATTTTTCTAGATCTCGGATGATGAAAAGGACTTCACCGTTGGAATTATCTCGCAAAATCTAACTACCACGTTGAATTTCGTCGAATTTCTAGACAGTCGAAATTTCAAGTTTTTCGAGGCACCGGGTGTCGGGTGCCGTAAAACGGAGTTTGAGAGACATGTGATGTGACAAAAGTAACCTACTAGAAATGTCACAAAAGTATGACGAGTTGCGTAGGTAAGAGAGGATGAGATGGATGGCTTAGATTAAGCCATGTGTCAAAAATCAAGAAAAATGGACAAGATGGGAATTATGAAAATGTTTAATGAGAATAAGACAAGGGGCAAATAGTTATCTTCTCCATTTGAAAGCAAAACTTGGAGAAAACGTGAAGTAGGCTGAAATTCCAGATTTTAGAGAGAGAAGGTGTGTCTTATCTCTAGATTTCCGGTCGTTCAGACCGTCGGTTCCTGACGGAGCAAGAAACAAAGTCGATCTACGCGGCTAGGGCTACGCGTGGACACCGATTTGGAGGAGTTCCGACAACTCCAAGAGGTAGGGATCTTTTCCTACTTGGTTTATTCTTTGGCTAAGAGCCATTTTATGGATAAGGATTTGTTGAAAGGGCAGTGATATCGGTCTCAAAAGCTTTGAACCGAGTGAAGAAATCTCTAATTGTGTGGCGAGTGAACGATTGCCAACCCGGGGTTTCACATTCGTGACATGTGCATGATTTTGGTGTGAATTTTTTATGATGTTGAAGTGATTCAAAATGAATTGCTTGTGTTGTTAATTAGCCCATGAGCTAATTTTGGTGTTGTGATTGTGAATTTGAATAGCATGATTTATGTGAATTTAGTATGTTAATATACTTACATGTTTTATATATTAGCATGAATATTTAGATTAATATAATGCATTCCATATGCACTAAGGTAACCTAGAATATTAGGATTTAGTACATGACATGAAAGAAAACAAAAACGAAAATGTTTGTGAAAGGAATTTCGACATAAGATTTTCCGGAGAATTGTGTTGGGAGATTGTCCAACAATTCACGTCAGAGGGGCCCATGAATTGTTTTCGGAAGGTTATCCAACAGATTCGCCTCGGAGGGTAGTCCAATATATTTACCGAATCTCGGTAGTAAGTTTTCGAGAACAAAAAGCTTTTTGAAAACTATGATTTTACTCACATTTGGCTTAGGCATGTGTGAGGGAGTCGATGAGGACGCGAGACATGGGACTGGGCATGTAGACATTCAAGTAGGATCATGTATTTACTTGAGTGTGTTTGTTTAACATGACTTGTCACTTAGGTGAGGTAACCCACGTAGGAAATTATCACTACTAGGCTGTGGCTTTCACTGTCGAGGGATCATATTTCAGATACGGGAGTGTACGGGAGGACGCTCACTTTAGAGGCGCGTTTAGAAAAGCCGGTTGTGGCTTTGGGTATTCGTTTTGTATAACATGTATTAAAACTCTAAATTTTGATATATGTTTGGTAAAGAGTAATTTATTAACTCTTGAACTATTGTATATAGTTGATGTATTTTGTGAGTATTGATGCGGGGGCCCAAGTGGCCATTATTTTACTCGCATGTGGACCCTGTGTGGTCATTATTAATTATTGGGGTGGTTTGTACATGAGGTAGAGTTCCACGAGCAAAGGAGACTCTACCTGATTTTTGTGAGTGGTGTCGGGTTACTTGACATCCACGAGTATTCCGCGAGTTGACGGGTTGTCAACGGACCCCCGGGAAATGGGGCGTCACAATTTTCATGGTCTTTCCAAGTTCCAATGTTGAGCAATTTTTTTTTTGATAGTGGATTTAGATGTATTGCCTGCATATATAAATATCAGTATCAAACAGAACTTTGGTTGAGGTATAAGGTAATTTCCCAAAGCTTTCCTCATTTTTGAAAAAATCACATGGCTTCCTTGAGATTTTTAGTTAACATGGTCGGAGTCATGAAGCAGTCAAGACTTATGTGATCTGTACGATATTACATATATTAAAAAGCTAATTTTTTTAAAAATCTAAGTATCACATTCTTCCCCAATTTAAAAATAAGAATAAACAAAATCTCAATTAATCTCAGAATTAGTCTATACACTATTCCCTTAAGGTAATTAATCTTAAATAAGCTAATTTCAATTAGAATTAACTCGATTCATGATCTTTTCTCTCGATATTAAAATCGAATATGGAAACCTAACTTTACTAGTAACATTACAGCGTCCATTTTCTCCTTAATTGCTCTTTGTTTCTCAAGCATTCTTACTTGGAAACTACCACTCCCATTCTCACGTACAGGGATGGAGATTTCAGGCCATAAATACACATCATTTAATAACCCCCAAAGCATACGTAGATAAATAACCTAGCCTCAATGTAAGTGAATGGGAGAAAATCCCTACCTTAAATCTTTGGTTTGTGAGGAGATCTTGAGCTATGATCCCAAATCTGCCCTTAAATCTCCTAACTTGGCCTTCCTTTCTCCCTTGTTGCTTGATCTCTAGGTTCCAAGGGGTGTGGGTAGTGGCGTCAAAGCAAGCGAGAAGATCACGAAAAAAAGTGGGATTTTAACCTAGGCGCAGACTCTTGTCCGCAAGGGTATTTTGTTTTCTCAAAAATTATGGTTTTGCCACTACAATCTCTAATTTGATCTATGCTTGACTACCTTAGGGTTTCGGCGTTCCAAATTCATTTTAATGTTATTTTAACCTAAAAACATTTCTTTTCATGACCTATTGTCCATTTATACTTATTATTCTTATAATTTAGTTTATGAGTGAGGAGGCGTTAATTGCAAACCAGCTAATGGGACAATTATTGATATTTACTTGGAGCATGTAGGGGGTTTACATATATCTAATAGGGAAATCATCAGCAAAAATAGCAGAGAGAATTTTAAGGATAAATTCTTCCAATATCTTGAAATAATAAAGGTAAATCAATATAATCCTTTTGTGCAAAATACTCAATATGATGAGTATTTGATAATGCATAAGCAATTTTATATGTGATTGAGTAAGGTTTATTTCCTTCTCTCATAAAATCTTTTCTTTTAAAGTCTTGTATTAAACTTAGAGTTTTATCAAAATCTTTATCTCCTAAATTATAAGCAATTTTTGGATAAATATTAAATATTAACTTTTGGTATTTTATATTTCCTTTGATGATACCTAAAATTGCTTCTTTCATATTTAAAATTATGTTATCCAAAAGTGCTAAATCTATTAGAGTATCAATGTCTTCTCAAAAGGTTGCACTAATAATCATTTGTATAGATCTCACGTAAATCCAACTATCTTTATCGTTCTTTTCGGTCTATCTTTTGAATTCTTTTTGCATTTATTTTTCTAACAAGGAATTTCAATTTTATTAGAAGTGGCTTCTATATTTAAAGCTTTTTATTTTAAGCTAAGTCCATAATACATAATGTTTTTTCTTGATTAAAATCCAAAATTTTCCCAAAGTTTTCGATTAAATCCCGAATGTTCAGTTATACTATAATCAGCTTTTTTAATCTTTTTAAAGAGATGACTGTCAATCAATAGATCTTGAGAAAATTTTCCTAAGCTTTCTATAATTTCATTATCTATTATTTCGCTCATTCTGAATAATCTTCATCTTAACTAGAAATATCAGTTTCTGATTCTATCTCATAAACATATTCTTCTGAGTGAAGTTCATTTAGATCTTCAAATTTCTTTATTTTTATAAATTCTTCTTGATTTATCATTTTTTCAATATCTAAATCTAGTTCAATATTTTTTTTATTGAATTTATTTGGGCGTTCGTTGCATAATGTCGATTTGATTCCACTAAGCATACTTTACATTCTTTGCTAAGTTTTTTTCTCGTCGTTCTTTGTCTTGTATTCCAATGCTTTTTAAAATATCTTGGTCTTCTTTTAATAAAATATCTTTTTCGACCATATCTTTTATAAAATCTTTTATAAGGTTTATTTTTCTTTTGTTTGTAGGTTCTCTTTAAATCTCCTATTACAGTAATTAAATCATTTCCTTTGCAGCATAAAACATTATCTTTTCTAATTGTTTTAGCCTTTTTAATCAAGTATGCACATTATTTCCATTCACTTAGCTTTCTTTTAGAGAAAATAGAAATAAGCCTTCTGGGTATGCAGATTGTGAGGATAATCTCTAATAAGTGCATATCCCCATGGATCTGGTATCTTTGAATAAAACATGTTTAGATACATTGTATCTGTACCAGTCTTTTCGTAGATATGATAATAGTAGTCTTGAAAGACACATATGTAAGTGTCTAAGAGGCATATATTATTTAGTTCTAGCTTTAGTAAAGCATGAACATATTTTTCAGCATATTGTGGTGAGTCTCTATCAATATATCCTTCTCCAAGGAATTCAATCCTTAATAGGTGAACAACTTTTGCGACAACATCTGTAATATTGTCTCCTTCTAAAGCTTGGGCTTTTGTATCTGTTTGTAAATTTTACCAAAATTGTAAAGCAAATTTAATCATTGTCATTCCTAATATCTTTTTGCATCATTGCTTGTCATATGATTGAATGCAATTGCTAATCTTATAGAGGTTTCCCATCTATCAAGGGTGGATGAGATGTCGAGTTTACAATCTAAATCTAAGTATACCAAGGTTTAACATTCCTTCCCAGTCTTAAATTATTCATTGGTGAATCTGTTTCTTGTTTCTTGCTCAACGAGAAGCAATTCCTGAGTTGTGTCTAGAATGTCTAGGCCTCATAAATCTTATTGAATGAGATGATTCAGGAATATCTAAAGCAGTTGTTTCTACAGGAGTGCTTGCAACAACTTCTACCATTGGATTTTCTTCCATGTTTAAATTATATGTGGGTATGTTTAATTTTTCTAGAGTCTGGCTCAAAATTTCTATTTCGAAATCAGATGTTGATTCTAGATCCATTTTTTAATCATCACCATCAAACTAATGTTCTTGATTAGAGGTAATAATTATCGAGGAAAGAAAAAGAATATGAGTCGTAGTCTTCAAAATCCATAAAAGTCTGAAGATTCATTACATTGTAATGATATTCTAGAAATAAAGCTACTAGGCATCAATCAATAGCTTCTATTTTATTCTAAGTTTTGATAGGCTATGATTATGATAAAGACCATTTCTCCACTAAGGACAAAAACTATAAATATCATATCTATTTCTTTTTAAAGAATTTTTTAATATCTTCATTCGAGAATCCTTTACCTTTCTCAAAAATAGAGCTTCTTATAGGCAGTGGTTCTACCAATCCAGTTACTTTTTTTTATCTAAATCTTTTATTGCTAACCGTAGTTCTTTAATCATTGTTTCATAATATTTTACCGTATCTTGAATTATTTTAAGACTTTTTACTAAATTGTTACTACTATCTAGTAAATCTTCATATGGAAGAACTATTTCAGGTTCAATCTTCATCTTCATCATCATCATGATCATTGATTAAATGATCACCATATGCACTATATTTAGAAGCAAGATCTATCATTAGTCTATTTATTGTTAATCTTTCTAATTCAATTATTCTTAATTGATGATGAATTACTTCAGTCATAATTCCATTAATTATAAAATGTTTAATCTTTGTTGCTTGTTCCTAGGCTTTGTTCTAGCCTTTTTAATGTGTTTCATAGATCATAGTTGTAAGAAGATGTTTACACTGTAAACACTCAGTAAAAGGTACTTTCCTATTTATTTTCTTAATCTAGATGTTTAAAACCCGAGAAAAGTAGAAATTTTCAAAAATGGCAAAATGATAATAATAATAATAAATTGTCATAATTGTTCAGGGAAGCCTAGAAAATTCTCTAGATATCAGATGAAGAAACGAATTGCGCCGTTAAATTTGTCTCACGAAATCTAGTGAACCAGAAAAATTTCATCAAATTCTAAGACAATCGAAATTTTTTTACGAGTTTTTGAGTGGTGAGTTGCCAATGACTCGAGGAGGATGAGATTTTGAAAGTCTCGGAAGTCGAAATAGCTTGGGTTAAGTTTATTTAAAATTAATTAGGCCCGAAAGAAATAAATTTAATTTCGGGACAAAAATGAACTGAAAACGGATCATGGGCATGGAGCGAGTGGGCCCTGCGTCCAACAAACTTAAAGGGAAAGAGAAGAAAAATCACATTTTCTCCATTTTTGCGATGTAGGCGTGAGTTAGAGAGAGATATGAGAGAAACTCCTCCTTATCTCTACAATCTACGAAGATCGGGTGATCGGAATTCGTCGAGCCAAGATATAAAGTTCATCTACTCGACAAGGACTAAGCGTGGGTACTGACAACTTGCAATTTCGTCGAAGATTTCGTGTTTTGAGAAGAAAAGTTAAAGAGAGAAACTCTGACTTCTCTCTAAGATCTACGGAGCTCGGATGGTCGTCTCCCGTCGGGCCAAGACTTAAAGTCGGAGTACTCGGCAGGGCTACGCGTGGATACCGGAAACACCGAGTTTCGCCAAGGTTTCACGCAGAAGGTTCAAGGAGTCGAAAGCTTTAGGTTGAGGAAGTGTTCGGGGGACTTCATTGGCTCGTTGCTCATGCTTCAAGAGGTAGGGAACCTTCCTACTCGGGCTTATTTTCCATCTAAGAGTCGTTTTGGTCTTGGTTGAGCCTTAGGGGCTGTTTGGATGACGTTTAGAGAACTAGAAAAACGTATTTTTATGGGTTACTGTTCATACGAGGCCTCCAACTTTGGACGGTCATAACTTTCTCGTCCGAACTCTGATTCATGTGTTCTTGGACTTTATGGGAAGCCCTTTGAATCTAGAATCCATCCATATATAACTTAATTCAATTTGAACTCATATTATGTCGAAATGACATGGTAGGCCCCTCACGGTTGCGTGTACGTCACTATTCATATGGGGCCCTCCAGGCACAGTTGACCATAACTTTCGTCCGACTCCGATTCGTGTGTTCAACTAAAAGCTGCGGAAGCGTGATGCAGAATCTGTCAATGTACTGTGAATGGCATTTGGTGCCCACATATTTTCTGAAAATTTTAATTGTAGCACCAAGTGTGCAAATTGCTTGGTTGTGATGACGCATATGGTCTAATACATTGAAATTGGTGTATGTTGGTTGGTGATTATATGCATGTTGATATAATTATCCACAAGGCTTGGGGAAATTCAGGAGTTTGTGTATGATTGAGGCCATTTCATGGCTTGTTGTAGGCTACTTGTGGACTTGATATGTCACAATTAGGCATAGAGGTTAAATTATGTCTTTACTCGAGTGGTAATGACTTATGATGTCAATGTATGCGTGCATTGACATGTTGGCATGAATCATGTGAATTACTTGGAATTTATGGTTCATTGATATAACTTTCCAATTGATACATGGGTTGAAATGCGTGAGTAGGCATGTACATATAGCACTCATATATATGTAGCATGGTGATAGGCAATGGAATATTGCATTGCATTTATGCATGATACATCGCATGAAAATGGTGTGAGTGCATGGGAAAATCAGCATTGTGTTTGGTGTTGATGTTGGTTTTGATCTAGGGACAAAGTCCTAAAAGGTCGCATGAATGATCGAAGGTTGCCTAACATGACTTTTAGATCGCCGGTTTATCGGGTGTGTCCCGATAAATTATATGTCGGAGGTTGTCCCACCTGATAAATTATCAGAGTATGTCCACTATTATATATCGGAGGGTTGTCCACACAATAAATTATCGGAGTATGTCCACTATTATATATCAGAGGGTTGTCCACATAATAAATTATCGGAGTATGTCCACTATTATATATCGGAGGTCCACTATTATATATCGGAGGGTTGTCCACACAATTAATTATCAGAGTATGCCCACTATTATATATCGGAGGGTTGTCCACAAAGTAAATTATCGGAGTATGTCCACTAATTAATATTGGAGGGTTGTCCACAAATAAAACAAATATCTCTGTTTTGAAGATTGTTTTTCATACATGGCATATTGCATGTTGAGAGAAGTCGGTGAGGACTTGGTACAGGGATCATGAGGAGTAGCCTCTCATTCATGTCATGTAGATTCCATTCTAGGATTGACATAATCGTGATTGGAATGTGCTTGGGGCATGACCATTGCATGTGCACTTAGGTGGAGAGTAGCCCTTGTAGGATTTCACTCTACTGGGCATTGCTCACCCAGTCGTGGGACCCCCCTTTCAAGTACAGGAGATGTGTAGGGAGATGACACTCACTAGAGGCCGATAATGAGAAGAAAGCAGAATTGTGGCTTTGATTTATATTTTGTAAAACATGTATTAGAATTCTTAATTTTGATATATGTTTTGTATAAGAGTGGTGTAAATTTAAACTCTTATGGACTATGGTCCTATAGTCATGTGCTTATGTGTTTGAGTATGGGTAAATGGGCCATATGTGGCCATTTTTACTCGTATGTGGACCCGGTGTGGTCATTGTATAATATTGGGATAGGTTGCCATGTAATTGAATAGGTTGTATTTTGGGTAGAGCTCCCCGTACAAAGGAGACTCTGCCAAATTTTCGTTAAATCCTGGGTCCCGGGAAAAGAGGACTCAATGGTGTGGTGTCGGGTTACCCGACATCCACGAATCTTCCGCAGGTTGACGGGTTGTCAACGGACCCCCGAGATTTGGGGCGTCACAAGATGCTTTGATACCGATTCGACCCGAGGTTTACACCCATCGAATGGTCCCTCAGTAACCTGTTTTATGCCCAACACTTGCTACATAGGACAACCTCAAAGGGACTTGTCAGGGTAAGAACAGTTACTTCGAGTGTCCCATAATTCGCAAGGTCATAACTCGAGAACCCCTTATCAAGTTAGCCACCCTACACGTTGGCTTTTTTGAAGAGATTACATAACGATACGATACCATTTTGGCGAATCTAGAAGCAGCATTAACATTAATCACTATCACACAGTCTTAAAATCAAAACACCAATTCTAAATAACACTATGAACAAGAAAATCCACAATATCATGTATAATTTCAAGAAAGTACAACAAATTTCACAAAATCAACAAATATTATAAACCTTGAGAGTATCCTCGTGTAAATATAAAATTGATTTTATAGAGTAAATACCCGTGTATAGGTCACCGTAAGCTGCATTACTATTTCTACATATTCGGTTTTTTACCAAATAGTACTCGGGAAGATAGAGCTAGGCGTCTCTGTTAATCCCACTTCAGACCTACGACAAGACTATATACCTTCACTGTGGGGACACCTTCAAATACTATCAGCACAGCCTTAATTCGTTTTCTACCTTAAGTAGACAATTAAATAGAAATATTCATGATGATGGGCCATGTGGCCAAGATTTTACTAAATAAAATACATTTTATTTATAACACAATACTCACAGGCTTAGATAAAATTCCTAGTCTGTCATTACAGAAGAGGAAAACTTACAAGCTTATAGTAGGGTAGAAAATCTTTTTAATACGAGCTTTTTTAAGGGGAGAGTGGGAATAAGAAGAAAGAGTGAGATTTTTCACCTCCCTCGATGCCACACACTTAGCTGTTATAGAAAGCTGGGACATGAAACCCCGGACTTCAAAATCTTTATATTACATTGCCTTTACAGGTGTCTGGTTTTAGAAAACCAGAGGCTGAAATCTATGGGCTGGTTTGTAAAACCAACGGCAGTGCCAGTTGTCTTCTACATTTTTGTTCGTCTATCAATCAGTCAATTTCTTTTTTAATATTTTTTGTCCACTTGCTTAGGCCAAATTTTTGGTGGTTGTCATCTTCAAATAATCTTTTTTTCAACATAATTGAGTGCCTGGGAGGATGAGCAGAGTTCTCCAGTCTCAATCATATTAATCTTTTTGAGTAAAAACCTTGTTTGAATCAGGAGTTGCTTACAATCCCTATTGAGATCATGTGAGGCCATCTTCAATCGAACTTTGCCATAGCTTCTAAATGGTTTTTTCAAAGCGTTTTCCATTTATCCTTTTACGACGATCAATCCCAAGCCTCTTCGATAATGGACATTATCTTAAGTATATGTTCTAAAAATCTTTTCTGAGTCAGAAATCATGCTTTTTTCATATCGAACTTTTCTTATTTTTATAAAATGCCACACAAGATAAGTTTGATTAGCATCAAAATCAGGACTAGCACTGAAGAAATCAAGCGCTATGATGTCATCAATCTTTATCATGGGATTATTCCCAAAATTATCTTTAACTCCTTCTTTAATCCATCCAGGTAATCTTTCGATTTCTGGAAAATCAGGAGAAATCATGTATATGGTAGCGATCCTACCAAAATCATACCAATCTCGTATTTCTACAAGATTTTCTCCTTGTAGGACATGAATCCTTTGGTATATGCTGGATTTATCGACAATCATTTCTTTAGAGTCGATTAAACCAAACAATCTTTCCATGGTTTCGCCATGTGATTTCATGATTTCTCTATCTGGAGATATCGGAATTTTTTCAAAAATCGTTTCAGACTTTGATGTGTAATGACCCGTACCAAATAATACAAGTTTTAAAACATTTGACCAAGTTTGACCAACAATTAGTATGTGGGCCCAAGTTGACTTTTTCAAGGATGAATAATTTTGGGTTAACTAAGACACCATTTCGTAGGCCTCGTTGATACGAGTTCATAAGACGAGTTGAGCGTCGAAATCCGACTACGGATAAAAGTTATGGCCTGGGAGTTCAAGCAATGATATTTAAGCGGTGTCCAAGTCGGGTAGGGTTTTTTGCACGAAAGCGACCTAGGCTCTATATAAACCTAGTTTTGCATGCCAAATAGAACCCTAGCCCCAAAACACACATATTCAGCTCCAAAAACCCTAGAAAAACTCCCCAAGATCGTGAACCCCGAACTGGGTCGTTTCGACCCGTTTTCAGGCCAATCGGGTTTTGTCCGTGGGAGACGATTTCGGCCACCACCCTTGTACACGTGCTGGCCAGGGAGGAGGAGCATAGCGAGGCGACCTTGCCGGCCCAATTCTGACCCGGCCGCCCGCAGGACCTTCTTTGAATCGGGCGGCGGGGCGGCGCGAGGTGGGTCGCCGTTTCTTCATTTAGGCCATTCCAACCGACCCATACCTCCATCCCTATTTTGGACCCTCTGAACTCATTCCGTGGTCTTTCTCGGATTCCTCACCGTTTGAAAGATCTGACCCAACAGTTTGTGTGGTTTGATCGAGTTTAGGCCTACAGCAACTTTTGGGCCAAGGCAGATCTTCTTGGCGTGTTCTGGTCTCTTCGACTTTACATTTGATATAAAGTTTGTAAGTACAGGCGATCGTTTGGTTAGTTTTCCATTTTTTGGTCATTTAGGGTAATTACCGAAAAGGTTTGGACTGAAATTGGGCACCAACTGGTCAAATTAGGCAAAATTGAAGATGGGTTAGTGAAATTAGATATTTTTATGATTTATTGGAGGGTTCAATTTCAAAAAATTAGCCTCCGGGTAAAAAGCTAATTTGGATAAGTTACATAGGGCTGCTTGTATAGTGGACTGTCGAATCGATTTAGATAGTTTCATAGTTCGAAAAACTATTAAAGACATTTAGGGCATCCCAATGTCTTTGGTTTTAGTTATTGGAGCCTAAATGGTATTTTTATTGTATTAGGCACTCACGGCCCGAGCTAGAGACGATCTGTAGGAGCGGGAATTTGGCAGTCATTAGTCGATGAAGTGGTTTATATACTTTAAATGCTTTGCGGTATTATTATGATATAAAATGGTGTAAATTATTTTTATATATATATATATAATATATATATATATATATATATATATATATATATATATATATATATATATATATATATATATATATTATTTGATCGAATGGTTGGTATGCATAAATATAATTATACGTTTTATATAAGCAAGTTATCATTTCGTAATTTTGTCAACATTTTAAATATTTGGAAATTTTACAGAGTTCATGGATAAATTTGTGGTATTTATACATTTTGGTACATGGATTGAGGTTTTAAACCACTTTGAAAATTTATTGATTTAAGAAATGGATTTGAGATTTTGTGAAATGATTATAATACAGTATCGTTGGGAAGGTATATGTGAGTAAGGATCTCTTGTGTTGGTTATTCCCATAAGTTGATGTACCAAATAGTACGGAGGTCCAATTCGGTATTTATATTACGATTACCTTTGGGTTTGCCACGATTGTCGTGAGGTTGGTTTCATCAACGGTTATATATTATTTCCACGGCCGTGAGGTCGGGTTGCAGAAGCGGTTTTACCTTTGGGTTTTCACGGTGTCGTGAGGTTAGTTTCGTCGATCGGTTATATATTATTTCCACAGCCGTGAGGTCTGGTTTACCCGATGGTTTACACAGGTTTGCCACGGTGTCGTGAGATTGGTTTCACCCAACGGTTATATATTTCCACCGGTGACGAGATGGGTTTACTGACCGGTTTATTATTATCATTATTACCAGCACACTTTCAATGTTGAGGGTCGTGAGGTGGGGTATCCCACGGTTTATGATGGGAATATGTAATTACGGTACATTGTTGAATTCTGATAGCTATAACCATTTCAATATTTATGGTTATTGTATTTCATATGATTTTCTTATTTATGATGTTGATATATTTATCTTAAATTTTTAGGTTGTGAATAAATACAGGTGATAATTTTCTTAATAATAATTTCGGTGAAATTATTGAGCATGAATTTCATATTGTTGACTTGGGTATAAGTTTGGATTTTGTGAAATGATTTTAAACGGGGAACCTTGTAAAAAAAGTGGACGGTAAGTCTTGAAGAGAAGAAATGTTCGAAAATAAAAACCTTATTTTCATATAAATTATGTCACTCTTGGGATTTATTATCTCCGTTTATTGTTTTAAATCCGTTCTCTGAGTCGGACAGTTCGTAAAGACCTACCTCGGCATGGCATCTACATCACTATTGCACTTGCTTGGTACGGTACTCTATCTTATCTATCTGTCCTTTATTTGTGAGCTTTATTTATTTTAAATTTGTACCTAAATTCGTAAACCTGCCCAGAATGCTCTGATCTTAGTATTGAACTCATATGAGACTTTATTATGTGTGTTTGTGGTTATGACCTCTGATAAGATAGGTCGGTTGTGGTTAATTTATTTGTGAATCTTTTTATATATTTGGTATTATATTAAGCATGTGTTTACTTTCTTTCTTAAAGTGGGGTTCCATTGGACATTCCTTAGGGATTGTACAGTGGGACTTCACTAGTGGGGATCTGGGAATCTGGGAGGGTATCGGGTTGGAATCTGTCCGGATATGCGAGGCCTCAAAACACTTGTGGTGCTTACATGTTAAGCGAGGCATCTTTATCTTTTTTAGTATCTTCATTGAGATTAATATTTGAAAAATCTAGATTATCATCGTCTTTGAAATAAGATGTTAACTCCATTTCATAAGATGTGTAATCTTTAATAAGTCTTTCTAAATCAGTAACAAAGCTTTTAATAGTAGCTTTGATTTTTTCAGAAGAGGTCTTGGTCTCGACAAGTCGATCCAGACAATCTGTTAAAATGATTACTTGATCAAAAATCTTGGACATTACTGAGAGGTTATCAACCATCTCATTAATCATGGCTTTTAACAAGTTTGAGCCATCTCTTGTTAAGAAATCTGCAATAACATTTTTGTTATTGCGAATAATGTCAATATCAAATATATATTCAGAATAATAAGTTTGCCATCTAATTAATCTTTTATATTCAGGTTTTGAAGGTAAATTATTTTTTATAAAAGCTTTGACTTGAGTATTATCAATTCTTAATAAAAAAAATAGGTAATAAGAAATATGAAAATTTCTTTAATCCTTTAACAACTGCTAAAAATTCATTTTCATTGATATGATATTTTTCTTCAATAGGAATTAAATGTGCACGGCGTATAGCGATAATTCTTCACGATTATTATATATCTTTTAGGGCGCTGCAAGTACTTCCGGATGAATCGGTTTCGAGGTGTCATCATTTATCCCAAGAGTTTTAGTTTGGCAAACTAACACATTGAGATTTTATAAATCTTACATGACTTCATGCTGGGTTGTGAACTCAAATCACTTTGTTTTTCACTTGTTAATTTTCTCAAAGGTTTTCTTAGATGCAAGATTCTTTGCCTAAAATACATAATTAAAGTATTCTAAAATCTTTGTAACTTTTTCGATATTTTATTTTCTAAGGAAATCTTTAATTTTCTAATATGTGATTTTGTAATTCTATACCCTTAGTCTATTATTAAACCTAAAAATTCAATCTTTGGTTCTCCAAATTATTGACTTTTTTCTTGGAAGCCCTAATTCTGAGTAATATATAAATCTACAAATATATTCAAATGTTCAATATGTTGTTCTTTATCATTTGAGGATATTAGCATATCATCAACATAGACATGTATAAAATCATAATCTTTGAAGATATTATCCATCTTTCTTTGAAAAATCTGAGGAGCATTTTTTAATCCAAAAGGTAAAACATTCCATTCGTAGTGCCCTTGAGGGGTACTAAAGGCAGTCAATCACTTTGATCCTTTAGTCATTTTAATTTGATAAAATCCAGATTTATAATCAAACTTAGAGTGTAAATTTTTACCTCTAGTTTTATGTATAAGAGTTTCTTTATGGGGTAACAAATATCCATCAAATATTGTATTGTCGTTTAATTGTTTGTAATTGACAACCATTCGAGCTTTGTTTCTCTTAATTTCACTTCTGTTTCGGACCATAAAAGTTGGACTACTATGAGGGCTTTTAGAAGGTCTAATCAATTTTAAGTTTAATAATTCATTTAGTTGTTGTTGGAATTCTTTCACATCTAATTCATTATGTCTCATGGGTTTTACCCTAATAATCTTGTTTGGGTCTTTTAATTCTAAGGTTGCATAAATCTTGTTATTATCCCAAAATTGTAAGGGGTTTTCAACATAAAGGTCTAATTTTTACGTAGCAGGCACATATTAAGTTTGTCTGATGTCGAGGTTTCAAGTTTTAATGTTGATCAAAATTTTTTTAGTGGTATAAGGGAAATATATGAAATCACCATTTGTTGCGAGTATATAAGGAATAAGTACTGAGCAAGCTCGTTTTAATCGAATTTGTAATCCGATGGATTACAAGAGGAGTTTTGAAGCGAAGGTAATGAGAAACATTATTTTGAATAATCGTTTTGAAAAGTTTAAGGAAATTATTTCCTAAAAGCATATCACATCTAGTGGTATGAAAATAAATAAAGGGTAATCTAACAATATATTTATCAATAAGAATCTTTGGGTTTTTTATTCCTTTTTAAAGAATAATATCATTATTTGAAATATCTTTTCCTTGAATACCAAGAAGATTCTCATGATATTCTTGAGGAAAGCAATTAGGTTTGGCTAAACATAAGTTAGATCCAGAATCAATATAAGCAGCAAAAGGTTATGCTTTATAATCTGGGTAGGTTAAACCTATTAATATATATATTAAGAATTGACTGGTCATTTTTTAATGATAATCTCATTGTGATTAATGGTAATTATTAAATTTTAGTAATACGCGGGGTTTTACACTTTTTAGGAAGGTGTACACCGCTGCCCACTAGCGGCGGTGTGTTGGCCACCTCCGCAGAACCCAGTAGTTACTTTAGCGACTAGAGAGAATCCTATGAAGTGAAGTCGTGTTGCTTGCTGAAAACTACTATAAAATTTTTTTTTTCTTTTCTAAATTTGTGATTTTGTGACGTCCCAAAACCCGGGGGTCCCGTTGAAAACCGTCAACCTGTGGAAACTTGTGTGTCTCATATCATGAGACCCATACATGAGTAATGACCCAACTAGGGCCCATCATCCATACTCTTCCATGCGGTTACATGACAACACATTTCTATAGATCAAGAGTTATTACATCACTCTAATCACAGAAACATATATTAAAACTAGTTCGTTTATGATATATACACAGAAGCAAGAATCAAGGCCACGGTCGGCACCTTCATAATCCCGACCTCTAGGAAGCGCGGTCTTCACATTGTACCTAAAAGGGGTCCCACGACGGGGTGAGCCTAACGCCCAATAGAGATCGTCCTACAGGGCTATTCCCCACCCAGGTGCCGCGTGCAATGATCATTTCTGGTCGAACCCGACAACTAATAAGTGCATACATATTTGTCTAATCATGGAAAAAAAAAACTACATGCATGTATGAGGCGACCTCTACATGCTATAAGTCTGGGTCAACCTCAGGCCACCACCCAATGCAAGTGCCAATGAAATCAATACCAGTCAGTCAGGCTCACGTCTCACAACCATAGTCTATGTGATATTTATTTAATCGTTTCATGTCTTTTTGGGCAACATAACTTTTCGGGGTCTCACCGCGGGTCTCTTACACCCTCTGACATTTTTCGAACTCACAGGTGGATCACATTTGTCTAACTTGAGTTTCGGGCTTTTCACTTGAAGGGGTGTCTATCCCTACTTGCTACGCGACACTGTCGTTTTCCATTTTCATTTAACATTGTGAAATCGATTGGACTTAAGTCTATTCCGTACCCTACGATTCGATTCTCCAAATCAATACCATGTACACACACCCATGTAATGTGGTGTTACCGCACACCAATTCAATGCAATGCAATTTGTGCCACTGCACTAAAACCCATGACCAATGTATGAAGACCTCTACATTGGACATTAGGTATGACGGACCCCGCTAGTGATAGGAAATACATAGAAGCTGACTCCACGGTAACCTCCAGTAAGCTCGCTCATTGACAAGTTACCATGAAGCTAAGCTAGTTAAAGCTATTTGTTGTCTTTGGAAAACGTGGGTTATAAAAATTTTCATTTTCTATCAAAATCACACCTTTAGATTGTAATCAGGAAGCATACTTATTTGCCACGGTGTTAATTAATACAAAATTACATTATAAAAAAATATACACTCCCGATGTTTTCCAAATGTCCAACTACAACAATAGGACCTCTTGGTCCTCATCAAAATATAAGATGAGGATCAATCCAACATAATTTTGTCGCAACACCATTTTCTCAAAACCATGCATGCGTATTTACAAAGATATTTACATATACAAAAATGCCACATTTGCTTTACTATTTTTAATTTACACCTTATCTTATATAACACGATCTAGGGCCCGAGGATCCTGGAAAGGTCTTTCAACTACTTTGCACGAAAAATTATTTAAAAACGAGCTTGTGAGCGAACGGGCTCGATGAGTCTTATAAGTTCTAAATCTTTCTTGTCTATTCATTTGTACCTCCCAATATGAAAATCTGTATAAATGGTTGTAAAACTGTTTATGAGAAAATGAGTTTTT
Organism: Tetrastigma voinierianum; assembly: GCA_016808115.1. NCBI lineage: Eukaryota > Viridiplantae > Streptophyta > Magnoliopsida > Vitales > Vitaceae > Tetrastigma > Tetrastigma voinierianum. The sequence goes on along the minus strand of JAEQBH010006872.1, from coordinate 72,846 downwards.
GCTATGAAAACCATTTACGGCTTGTTAAGAAAACTATTTACATTTGTTGAAGCGTTTATAACTGGCAGCGTGAAAACTAATTCTAGCTGTGAAATGCATTGCGAAAACTATTTCTACTGGCTGCATTTCGAGTGGTGGTTAATATCGAAAGTGCTATCACGTAAATCAAGTACCAACCCTTTTTGTGGCCCATTTACAAAAATACCCTAAGTGATGCCTCGGAACCTCAGACTGGCATCGTGTGAACTTCTCAGGTACTACGGCTAAGATGGTCCGATGAACACGGCGGGATCTATATAGCATAATGGAACCTCGGAACCAAAATGCTCGGTGATGGAACCTCGGAACCAACACCTCATCGCTATGTACTAAGTCAACGCGCTAACTATATACCAGAATGTGTGAGGGCTCACTATATAAATATATACTAGATCCACAACCCCCCCGATTCTTGAGCCAGGCAATATAGTTAGTCATAATATCCCATAACCTTGCCATACACAATCCGAAATACATCTGACCGGAAACTGAGCTGTGCCATCTAGGGGTTTTGCTAAACCAGGCCAAATTGTTTCTTAAATACTGAAATCGAACTTTTCTGTTGAGTATAACAATTGGAGTAAAAAAATGCTTTATAAATCTATGTTTCAAAACTTTACAAAATTGTAATTTAAACACTTCGTTTTAGAAAATGATTTTGAGTACTCACCTTTTCTCGACTAATTTCTTACAATTCTTGTCAAACGCACTCTAGATTCTCGTTGGATCTCAAATCGCCTACACAATCCATGAGTGCAAAATGCCCTCGGTTCAACGTTTCAACCATAAAACATACCGCAGGGGCTTTCAAGTGACTACTCTCGAGCGAACCCCGATTCTAACAAAACTCACGTGCTAGTCCCATTCGATAAGGACATCGATAATATGATGTGAAATTGACCAAAATGTCCCTAAGTAAATGCCCCATAAAAACTATCATTTTGGAGTAACTTTGACTCGAGGACTTTACAGGGAGTCCCAAAAATACCTTAAACATTTATGAGAAAATTCTGTCCAGGCACATCAGGCTATAATCCTGAAATTTCAATCCAAACAGTCCGAAAACAGTTCCGAAATTCATCCCGGATTGTCCAAACACAATCCCAAAAATTCCTAAAAATTCCTAAACTCAGTCTAAAAATTTTGGGATTTGAAGTTTCATTCTATGACAGTCTCTGAAAATTTCAAGCCATTATATAACCTTTAGGCTTGGAAATAACACAAACAGAGCAAATTTTCTACCTTTTAAAAGTTTGACAAAGGCTTAGATATTGGTACTATCGTAGCTCTCTTGTGTAGTCAACTTTATACAACTCAGATGAAAGCTTCTGGTCAGATTTTGTAAATCACGAAAAAGAGCAAAGAGAAAAATAAAACTAAAAATCGCCTCTCTCCACTGGACGCTCTCTCTCCCGAACGTCCTTATGCGCATTTGACTTTTAATGTTTTGATTTTTGTTTTTTTTTTTTTTTAAGTGGGACCCACATGTCCCTTTTTCTTTCCTTTCTTGGTCTGTTTCAGCCCCGAAACAATTTATTTTGTCCCGGTTTCAATTTCATTTATCCTAATTGATAATTCTTAAAATATTTATTTATTTTTTCGAAATTTTCTAAAATCCGTTTTCAAGTTTCCTCTAAACACATGCGCTGAGAAATTCGTAAAATATTGAGCTATCTGGAATTCAATGGAAACTTTCTAGGTCACTAGATTCGAGGCAGACACGGCGCGATCCGTTTCATCATCAAGATCTAGAGAATTTTGAGCTTCAGAACCATTTTGGTAATTTATTAATATTATTATTCTTTTAAAATTCCATAATTTGTACTTTCACCCCCTCCACTTTCCTTCATTGCAAAAGTGCCACAATTCTTTGAAAACTTTAAAATTTTATCCTTAATAACAACTCCCAAAAATATTACAATGGCACTTGGTGCCCCTACAGTTACATGTATTGTGCACCTTCTCGGGACGGGGTGTTACAAATCTTCCCTCCTTTAGAACATTTCGTCCTCGAAATGAACAAACTAAATTCAAAGGAAAGGAAAATACCTCATTTTGAAAATAATTGAAGTCTTGTGTGCTTATCCCCGAGCCTCTAACTCCCAAGTAATTGCCTCCCTCTCATGGTTCCTCCACGGGACTTTAACCCAGCCTTTTGCTTCTCGGCACACACATTCCTTACGATCACAATGCACGAGGTGTTTCCTCTCAAGTCGGGTTCTCCTTTAATTTTGCCTTGTTTGCTCTCTCGGCTTACATGAAGGATGCGGAATGTACTTCCTTAACATCGGAAACACATGGAATGTGTCATGAATCCTGATAACTGCAGGGTAACTTCAATTTATAAGCTACTAGTCCCACCTTACTCACAATCTCATAAGGTCCTATATGTCTTAGGCCCGAGAGCTTTGCCTCGTTTCCCAAATCTCAAAACACCTTTCCAAGGGGAAATCTTTGAGGAAGACCCTATCGCCCAACTTAAACTGTAGATCCCTATGGCGTTTGTCCGTATAACTTTTCTGTTTGTCCTTGGCTATCTTGAGTATGTGTTGGACAATCTGGATCTTATTTAAGGTAATCTGTACTAACTCTGGGCCTATCAGTCTCCTCTCTCCTACTTCATCCCAACATACGGGAGTACGACACTTCTGGCCATACGATTACTAAAAATGGAGCCATGCCTATCTTTGGATTGATAGCTGTTGTTGTAAGTGAACTCCATGTCGAGAGATAATCACGTATCGGCTTCCGCCCAGAAACTTTCTATCCACATGCTTTCTAAGCATATCCTCCCAATGCGAATAGTTCTCTCTGACTGACCATCAGTCTGAGGATGGAAAGTTGTGCTAAAGTGCAATTGAGTCCCCATGGCATCCTGTAAACTGGACCAAAATCTGGATGTAAATCTGGGGTCTCAGTTTGAGACTATAGATATAGGAACACCATGTAATCTAACTATCTCCTCCACATATAATTGGGCCAACTTGTCCAACGGGTCATCATTCTTCTTGGGAGAAAATCGCATGAATTTCGTTAGTCTATCACTATCACCCATATGGCATCATTTGTCTCGAGTTCTCGGGCTTAGATAACAAAATCCATAGTAATCTTATCCCACTTCCATACGAGGAATCGGAAGGGTTGTATCTTTCATGCGGAATACAGTGCTCTGCCTTACCTGGCGACGGGTTAGGCGTCACGGATCACGAAATCGCAATTTCCTTTTCATGCCCTTCCACCAATAATGCTCCTCGGAGTATGATACATCTTAGTGCTGGGTGCATGGCATATCTTGAGTGAGCCTCTTCCATGATTTCCCTTTTTAGTTCACCTATTTCAGGTACACACATTCGACTCCCTCTAACTATTACGCCATCGTCTATGATATGGAACTCTAGTTTCCTACCACCCTCGATCTACGCCCTCAACAATCATCTCTTAAACACCTTACGACCTTCAGCAGTTAGATCCACGAGAGAAGGATGAACATAAAATGATGCCAACGGTGTCCCTATATCGCTACACACTTGGCCCCGAACTCCCAAAGATCTCAACTCTATCAACAATGGGAGATATACTGTCTGCAGATAAGCATAGGAACCCTCCGGTTTCCGACTTAAGGCATCGACCACTACATTGGCCTTCCCCGGATGGTACTCTATCGTGCAATCATAATCCTTAATCAACTCCAACCATCGGCGCTGCCTTAAGTTAATCTCTTTCTGAGTGAAGATATTACGAGCTCTTATGATCGGTGAATATCGATGAGGGCACATATAAATAATGTCTCCATATCTTTAGAGCGAAAACCACTACTGCTAGTTCTAAATCATGGGTTGGGTAGCTCTGCTCGTGCTTCATTAACTGATAGGAAGCATAAGCTATCACTATACCATCCTGCATCAAAACACACACCTAACCCTTGTCACAGGCATAACCTTATACCACATGGCAATCCCGTTCGGCGGTAGTGCTAATACTAGAGTTATCGTCAATCTACATCTCTGACTCCTCAAAACTATGCTGGCGGTGTCGACCACTCGAATTTCGATCCTTTTCAATAGATTGGTCATGGGTTTTATCTTGAAAATCTCTCAACAAATTTCTGTAATAACTGCGATCAGGGAAGCTGCGAACTTGAAACATTTGTGGGCGACTACGAGTTCACTATAGCCGATCTTCGAGGATCCACACTAATACCTTCTACGAAATGACATGACCCAAAGCTACTTTGTCAACCAAAACTGGCACTTACTAGAGCTTAGTGGATGTGACGGCTCTCACAGAATCTCTGCCCGTCTTGATAAGATGCTGCGTGTTCCTACGAGCTACTTTGAGTACACTAGAATGTCATCAATGAATACGATCACAAACTTATCATCGGACTAAATACCTTGTTCATCAAATCCATGAGCAGTTGAGGCATTAGTCGATCAGATAGCATCACTTAGGAACTTCGTGGTGATCGTCTCCTCGTCTGGCGATCTTAGAAACATGTTCTCGGACCCTCAATAATGGTAGCGACTTAGGTCAATCTTAGAATATAGAGATACGTACAATTGGTCAAATGGCTCATCTATACGAGAGCGGATGCGGATTTGCGTATTGTCGCCCGATTAATTTGTCATGGTCTATACATTTATGGCTTCCATCTTTCTTCTTCCTGAAGAAAATGGAAGCTCCCACGGTGGTACTAGGTGGGATGAAGCCCACCTTAGAAATTCCTCAATTGTGCCTTTAATTCTTTCAACTCTGCTGGCGCCATTATGTATGGAGGAATGGATGTCCCATTTCGGTCCTGGAGACTAGTTCAATAACGAACTGATTTCTCTATCCCAGGAGTAAACTGAAATATCATCTGGAAAGACATGCGGGAACTCTTTAGTATGAGGATGTCTTCCAGTAGTAATCCCCTCTTGTCTCCTATCACTACAAATTCCAAATAACCCTAGCAACCTTCGAGAAGCATTTCGACGGTCGTGGCATTAATAAGACTAAGGCGTCTCTCTTGATTCCCCGAAATGCTCGAGCTGGTTCCTGGTCGAGACGATCTTACTTCTTTCTTATAGCAATCTAAAGGTGGCTCATGCCTAGATAACTTGATCAATACCCAAGATTGCTCTCGAAATCATGGATACCTAACACTATCAAGTCTGTGGAAAATCCTTGTCTGGATCACCAATCTATTACTGGAACTATCCTTTCGGATATCATAGGTATCCCCATTGGTGCAGGAGCCACCATCTGTGACCATCTATGAATTTGAGACTACATACGGGGTGCCTCTCGGTGAATGCTGAAATAAATGAATGAGTGGCTCCACAGGTCCACACAATACATATGCATCATGATCGTAAACTGAAATCATACCAGTAATCACGTGCAGTCGTGCGCTTTCTATTTGTGTATTTGTAAATGCAGAGCACAGTCTGAGGTACCACTCACGAATGCGGCTAATAGAGTCTTGCCCTGCTGCCTCCTGCACCCTACCGCGGCCTCTACCCCGGGTGTTGTCACCACCTCTGCTGAACCACCCCTACCTGACCTGGTAGGATCATTTGGTGCAGGGTAGATGCTCGCATTACTATAGAGGTGCTGCGGCTACTAAGCGTAGACCAGTCTCGGATAAAGTGAGCGCCTTTGTAATGGAAGCATCCGTCAGCTCTGCGAGATAAAATATGTTTTGTCACGTCGGGCTGGGTCCCAAGTGACTCTGTGGGGTGTCTCCTCGACATGTAGGAGCCTGTTGAAAAGATGATCTAGGAGTCTCCGCCTCCACAGGGGCTCTTTGGTGTCAGGCAGGGATCCACTGGTTGAATCTTGCTCCTCGTCCACGAGGCCTCTATCGGCGGGAGGTCCACTTCTTTCCTTTCTTTCTACTAGGCGGCAGGGTGGCGGCTAGTGCGGGCACCTCTCTTCTTGTGCGGCCGCCCGAGTTAGGCGAAACTATCCTTTCTACCTTTAGTGCAGTCTCAAACTTTTCATAACATTGCTACTTGCTTTGCTTTTGTTGTATCCTAGTAAACACGGGAAACTTGTGTCTCTACCGTGCCGGTGGAAGGACCTCGCGTCCACGTCACCTTTTTCGGGTAATTATGGTGGGAAAGGCCTGTGTCTACGTCATGCATATAATGTGTCATTAGAAACGCCTTTATCTAACCATAAGTCTGTTTTGCCTGCGGGTCGCGGGTGCCATCATAAGTTTAGCCCTAATTTTTAGGCGCGTTCTATCATGCCCCTCTGCTCTTCTGGAGGCTCCCGTGCTTGACGGGTAGTTCTTTATGTCATTATAACCTAATCCATACGTCGAGAGTATGCATGCACACGGGTGCACGGCCCTCGATGGTTCTGCTGGGGCCTGATTCATTGAAGCATTTTCCGATCTAGGGGTGTGCTAAACATATCTCTCTGGTGGTGCCTCCGGTGCGGAAGTCCTAGATCGACCTCTACGACCTCGTCCAGACATAATGCTGTGAATTTCAAGGTTAAAAAATTCAGTGACACTTTTCAATATTTGATGCATGCAAGGATTTAGCAAAACAATGTAGGTTGCAATAGGAAAATCATTATAAAAAACAAGTCTATAGGAAATACTATGGAAAACGTGCGAAAAACAGGCAAACTATTGCCTAAAACTGCTCTGATACCAACTTGGCCCGGCTTCCTAGTAGCAGGGGAAATGCATCGGCAACTCTGATAACCTCCCAGCCAAGCTCGCTCGACTAACAAGTTACCATGAAGCTAAGCCGTTCAGCTATTTGAGCGTCTTTGGAAACGTGGGTTATAAGGGTACCATTTTTCTATCAAAATCACACCTTTAGATTTAACGAAAATCGTGACCTGCGTGAACGATTGGTCAAGAGCTAATACAAAATCCTGTATGAAAAAAATATACTCCGATGTTTTCCAAATGTCCAACTACAACAATAAAGGACCTCGATTATATCAAAATATAAGATAAGGATCATCCAACATAATTTTTTGTAGCAACCTATTTTCTCAATATTCATCTGTATTTACAAAGATATTTACATATACAAAATACCACATTTAACTTTTACTATTTTAATTTACATCTTATCTTATATAACACAGCGTTTAGGATTGAGAGGATCTGGAAAGGTCTTTCAACTTGACACACACTTTTTGAAAAATTATTTTAAAAGCAATGAAGCGCTGGAGGCAACGGGCTCGAGTAAGTGCTATAAGTTCTAGAAATGCTGATGTCGCTGTTTGTACCTCCCAATATGAAAATATTTATAAATGGTTGTAAAACTATTTATGAAAAGCTGAGTTTTTGCTATAAAACCATTTAAAAAACTATTTACGCCGTTGAAGCTGTTTCTCTTGCTGAAAATTTACGAAAACTAGTGCGCTGCGAAATGCATTAAAAACTATTTAACTGTGAAAACTATTTCGAGTGGTGGTTAATATGCGAGGAGTGTTATACTTTGTAAATCAAGTACCAACCCTTGTGGCCCATTTACGAAATACCTAGAAGTGATGCCTCGAGACACCGAGCACGGCATCGGTGGTGAACCACCGGAACTACTGCGGCTGAATGGTCGGGTGAACGGCGGGATCTATGGCATATGAACCCTCGGAACCATGCTCGTTGATGGAACCTGGAACCAACACCTCATCGCTATGTACTAAGTCGGTAGCGCTAGTATATCACGAATGTGCGAGAGAAGCGACTCACTATAAATATCTTGAATCTAGCACCGGTACGACCGGGCAATATGAGTTAGTCATAATATCCCATAACCTTGCCATGCAATCCGGAAATACATTTGACGAAAAGCGAAGCACATGCCATCAGGGTTTGCTAAACAGGCCATTGTTTCTTAAATATTGAAATCGAACTTTTCTGTTGAGTATAACAATTGGGAGGTAAAAAATGCTTTATAAATCTATATTTTCAAGCACTTTGCAAAATTGTAATTTAAACACTTTCGTTTTAGAAAATAATTTTGAGTATCATACCTGACCTAATTTCTTACAATTCTTGTCAACACTCTAGATTCTCGTCGGATGCTTTCGAATCGCCTACACAATCCATACAAAATGCGAAAATGCCCTCGGTTTAACGTTTTAACCATAAAACATATCTGGGGCTTTCAAAAAGTGACTATATCGACGACCGATTCTAATAACAAAACTTTGCGTGCTAGTCTCATTCGATAAGGACATCGATAATATGATGTGAAATTGACCAAAATGTCCCTACACATTAAATGCCCCATAAAAACCTTACTCTGTTTTTAGTCAACTTTGACTCAAGGGACTTTCCGGAAAGTGCAAAAATACGAAACATTTAAAATTCTGTCAGCTGTCCGACTAAAATCTTGAAATTTCAATCAAACGGTCGAGCTTGATTCGAAATTTGCTTGGATGCAATAGAACACGATCCCAAAAATTCCTAAAATTCATAAACTCGATCCAAATTTTGGGACTGAAGTTTACGACCTTTCACTGTCTCTAAGAAAATTTCAAGCCATTATATAACCTTTAGGCTTGAAATAACACAAGTAAGCAAATTTTCTACCTTTTAAAGTTTGACAAAAGGCTAAGATATTGGTACCTATGCGTAGCTCTCTTCGCGTAATCCAACTTTGTCTTAACAAAGATGAAAGCCTACGGTCAGATTTCGTAAATGCGAAAGAAACAAAGAAAAATAAAACTAAAATCGCCTCTCTCCCTTTGAATGCTCTCTCAGAACGTCCTTATGCCCATTGACTTTTAATGTTTGATTTTGTTTTTTTAAGTGGGACCCACATGTCCCTTTTTCTTTCCTTTCTTGGATTCGTTTCAGCCCCAAAACAATTTATTTTGTCTCGGTTTCAATTTCATTTATCCTAATTGAATATTCTTAAAATATTTGTTATTTTTAAATTTTCTAAATCCATTTTCAAGTTTCACTCTAAACACATCGCTAGAAATTCGTAAAATATTCATTGTCTCGGAATTCATGAAACTTTTCTAGGTCACTAGATTTCGCGAGACGAACTTAACGGCAGCAGTCCGTTTCGTCATCCGAGATCTAGAGAATTTTCGAGGCTTCCCTGAACCATTTTGGTAATTTATTAATATTATTATTCTTTTAAAATTCCATAATTTGTACTTTCACCCCCTCCACTTTCCTTCATTGCAAAAGTGCCACAATTCTTTGAAAACTTTAAATTTTTATCCTTAATAACAACTCCCAAAAATATTACAATGGCACTTGGTGCCCCTACAGTTACATGTACTGTGCACCTTCTCGGGACGGGGTGTTACAGTACACTATGTGTGTGCTATGAACACTCATGTCTAATGCACACAACATTTCATATATTTAACATACATGAAGTCATGTTAATATTCCACACATTCAAATCAGTACATCACATAAGCATGCACTACATCTTTTCTATCATTTAGTTCATTCTTGTCAACACATCATTCAAGCATGTATTAACATAATTCCAACCATTACTTAGGCAAGTAATGTCATAATTCATATTCTTGGGCTGAGACATAGTATGTCAGTCATACAACCCAATGCATATAATTATTTCCATCTTTATCACACATATATCACATAATTTCACATATTCAGCATGTTATTCAATTTATGGCAATAACACCATTAGCCATTTCCGGCCATGGTTGGCCTTGGAAATAATTTGGACTTAGTTCAAAAAGTCCAGTTTTTGTAAATACCACACAAAACATCCAACACGCAATTCCCTGCTCAGGCCATATGCAGTCCCAAGCATTTCGGTTCTGGCCCGGTTGAAAATAGAAGTTCGAAGCGAGCGGACTATTCCTCCAGCGTACGCTGACCCCAGCCCTAATCTTCCTTCATTTTGGTTGAGAACTTTATTTTATTAAATTCTAGACTCAGGCTTTCGTGAGTCTAGAGCACAAATCGGGTTCTAACGAGCAAGTTATGGCCGTCCAAAGTTGACACAGCTGATTCACAAGGGTGTGCGGAAATATTGGCACACCCCGGTTTGCCATTATGCTTGGGATGTTGCCATCCCAGAACACAGTGTTCGGTCTCAGACAGTCCTGAAACCCCGTAAAACTAGTCTTTGACCATCACACAATCACAAACATACCACACAACATACAAATTCGCCTTGAAAACCCAACGAAACCCGTAAGCCATTACACGGCCCCTAGGCATAAAATAACCAAAGTAGGAGGAAACCTACTTCTTGTAGCGTAGTTCCGAGTTCTTTTCCATCTGGGTCTTCTCACTACGCAACACTCCTTCCTTTTCCTCTTTCTTTTTCCTCTCTTCCTCCCCTTTCTTCTTCTCTTTTCTTCTTTCCTTTTCTTTTCTTTTCTTTTCCTCTCTTTCTCCTTTCCTTTCCTCCTTTCTCTTTTCCTCTCCTCCTTTCTCTTGCCTTCCTCCTCCTTCTCCTTTACTCGCCCCAGTATGCGTATAAACCATTGCAGCCTTATAGGCCTTAAAGGAGCCATGCATGTTGACACATGGCATGCCATATGTCACACACATGGCATGCCATGTGTCACACATGCATGCCTTTGCCATGCATTATGACACATGGCTTGCCATGCATTATGACACATGGCTTGCCATGTGTCACCCACATGGTTTGCCATGTGTCATCCTATATTTCGCCATGTGATACGACACCCGTTGCCTTGAAATATATGACCAGGCTATCTCGGAATTAAGCAGAGTCGACTAGGTAGCTAGATTTAGAGACTGATTCCAAGTCGCAATCCAGTTTCGCCGTCAAAGATCTAGAAAAATCGAGCTTTTAGTTTATTCCGTTAAACTACAGTTTTGCCCCCTTTTTATCTGAAAAATTCAAATTTAAAATTTTCACGGGTTTTACAGATTTTATAAAATTTCGGCTTATATATTTGCATCTGGGTTATATCCCAAGCACAGTATATCTGATTTACACTTTTAAAACATAGCGACCAACAACACTTCTTCAAAGGCCTCAGGGCTCATCACATTTTCATAAACCAAACTATGTACATACATATACACAACTATACAAGTTCCAAGTATTTTCTTACAAAAGTTAGTTACTACAGCACTTATACTAGAAGTCAGGAGAATCCTAATATGTCCCAGCGTCCGACGTGCCTATACCTGGAAAATAGTTTTTAAAACATGAAAATAATGAGCTAAACAAGCTCAGTGAGTGTATGCTTTATAAAATGCTTGCTTTTTCTGAAAATATCTCAAAACTGTAAAACTATATTTTACAAGACATTTTCTAAAAACCTTGCTTGCTTTGCTATAAAAGTTTTTAAAACTTTTCAGAAACTGCTTGCTTGCTTGCTTTGTTTTAAAAGTTTCTAAAAACTTTTCATACTATGCTTGCTTTTGCTGTAAAAGTTTCTAAAAACTTTTCATAAAACGCTTGCTTGCTTTGCTTTCAAAGTTTCTAAAAACTTTTCATAAACTACTTGCTTGCTTTCTTTAAAAGTTTATAAAACCTTTCATAAACGCAGGAGCCTAGGCTTTGACCGCTTGCTTTAAAAGTTTATAAAACTTTCCATGAACACGGGAGCCTGGGCTTTGACCGTGACGATGTTGCTTGTTTGCCAATGGTTGATTTCAAACTATATGAAAAATGCTTATGAATAAATATCAACCACTGGAGGCCTTTCTTGCATGTTGTACCTACAAACACGGGGCCTAGGCTGGCCGGAGTGCGGGTGGAGGACTGAGGTCCACATCACCTAGGTGGAAGGGCCTTGGCCCACATCACCTTTTCCGGTAAATATGGTGGAAAGACCTTGGTCTACGTCACAATATAATAGCTAGCGTGCTAACCCTATATACTTCAATACGTGCCACGGTCCCCTTTAATATGCCATGATGCATGAACTAAGTTTGCAGACCAGGCAAATCTAAAATGCATGAAATGATGTCCTAACTTCACAGTGCACGTATGGAATACCTGACGAGTATCTTGCTTAAAACTAAAAAGTTTCTTAAGGCTGTTTATAAAACACACTTATGGTTTAAATCAAAACCATTGCTTGCTTTCTAAATCACATTGCTTGCTTGCTTTTCAAATATGGTTTACAATCAAAACCATTGCTTGCTTGTTTTTCAAATATGGTTTACAATCAAACCATTGCTTGCTTGCTTTTCAAATATGATTTAAAATCAAAACCATTGCTTGCTTGAAATATGGTTTAATAATTTAAAACCATAACATACCAACGTAAAACGATTTATAAACAATACACTAGTATTTAAAAATATAGTTTAGAACACCCACATTCCTTTTACAATAATTGAGCACGACTCCACAATTTCTTTTGCCTCCGCTATTCTACTACACATTCGATGTATTAGACCACACACGTCAGCACAACCAAGCAATTTGCACACTTGGTGCTACAATTAAATTTTTCAGAAAATATGTGGGCCCCAAATGCCATTCACAGGCATATGGCCAGATTCTAGACTCAAGGGACTTTCCATAGAGTCTAAAAACACCTGAAAACATTTCTGAAAATTATGTCCGGACTGTATGAATGAAATCCTGAAATTTCAACTTGCAAATGTCTCAAAAGCAGGTCCGAGAAATTTAACTTGATTGTTCGAAAAAGAGTCCCAAAAAATCCTAAAAATTCCTACACTCAGTCCAAAAATTTTGGGACTGACATTTACGACACTCATATTTCTAAGAATTAAGCGAATTCTGTAACATTTAGGCTCAGAAATAACACAAGTAGGAAAATTATCTGCCTCTTGAAGTTTGACAAAATGCTGGAATGTTGGTACCTGCGTGGCATCATCGTGGTCAACTGCAAATATTACTGCTCCGACGAAAATCTCATCCGATTTTCATAAATCTGAAAAGAAGCAAAGAAGAAAAAATTAAAAATCTTTTCTCCGCTCCGCCTTGATCTCTCCGCGTCGTTTCTCACCCCCTTTTGACTTTTATGTTTTTTTTTATTATTATTATTATTATTTACATATGTCAAGTGGTCCTTAAAGTCAAACTAAGAGAACAAAAAGGGAATAAAAGGAAAAGAAAAAGATCATATTCTCCTTTTTTGGCCTGGTATGCGAGAGTGAGGGGAGAAAATAGAGTTTAGAGAGAGAGTCTAATTTCTCTCTAAGATCTACGGCGTTTGGACAATCGGTTCTCGTCGGAGCAAAAGGAGAAGTTGGTCTACGCTGCAAAGGCTACGCGTGGGTACCAGTTTTATGGAGTTTCGACAACTCCGAGAGGTAGGGGTTTTCTCCTACTTATTTTATTCCTTAGTACAAGAACCAGCAATATTAGGGATGTTTGGGGGTCGATTAACGCCCCGTCCAGAAAGTGTCTGATACATGATACTATAAGGCGTATAGGCACCGAAGTGTCACATAGTAGTATTTTGGAGACTAAAGTAGGAAATGAAGTTTATGGAACCGGAGTTATGGTATTAAATCAAATTTACAATTGTCATTTAGCAAAAAGGATATGGAAATTAGAATCAAGAAGATGGTAGGCGAAATAAAATAACCAAAGTTGACTTGTAATATTAAGAGAAGGAGGACCAATTGGCAATTAAGGGGAAACATGAGAGTATAAAAGTCCATGAGACAAGCAAAACTCATTTTGGTCTCATTTTTCTAGGAAACGAAACCGTGGAGAGAGGAGTGGAGCAAGGAAGAGAGAGGAAGGAGAAGGAGGATAAGGTCAAAATCAGGTATGGAATTCTTTATGTTTGGATTTTTGATATGAATCCTAAGGTTTTGGATGAAGATTTGTTTCTCCTTTAGTCTAGGTTTGTGCAAAGAGCCCATAAACTCTTGAATTGTTGGGGTTATGAGAGTAAAACCCCAATTGGGAGAAAATAAACATGGAATCATCAAATTGGTAGATCTAGGTTGAGTTCTTGGATTTTTCACCTAGGGTTTGGAGGTTTGAGGTTCCATAGCACTCATTTCAAGTGTTGTGGAGTTGTTTTTAGATGAATTCCATGTAAATTCTTGAGGTATATGAATTATAGAAGTTGTATGATGTTAATTGGTAGCAAAAGTGGTAAAAAAGCAAATACGGAAAAAATTCAAAGGGTATAAATGCAGGGAAATACTCTATGTACCTATTTCAGCAGATTTTAAGTATTTTAGACATAACTTGCTCATTTCTTATCCGATTTGAGTGATTCAAGTGGCTAATTAAACTAGAATTCAAGGAGAACCAAACATATAGAAATAAATATCGTCAAATTTTGATTATAAGTGGCCTAAAAATTTACTCAAAGTAAGGTCATGTGTAAGCCACTGTCTGGTTCTCGGTACAGGAAATGCTCTGTTTTTCTGTTTCGACCATTTGTTGTATTTTGACCATAACTTGCTCATTTCGGATCCGATTTTAGTGATTCAAGTTGATGGTCAAAATAGACTTCAAGGCGAACCAAACATATAGAAATAGGCATCATTGAATTCTGATTATAAGTGGCCTAAAAATTCACTCAAAGTAGGAGTATATGTAGTACTATGCAGTTCAGTTTTTAATATAGATTAGCCGGTTGTTTTGGACGTAACTTGAGTTTCGGTGATCCGATTTGGGTGATTCCAATTTGAGAAGAACCCTTAGCACCTTAAATTTAAAATAGTACAAAGAGATAATGTCAAATATGAAGTTAAGACCCTAGAAAAATAAGTAATACAAACTATCCCTAGTGTAATCGGTAAATTGACTAGTTGGCATGAAAATGCCATAACTTTAGTTGGGATGATCCGATTGGATTGATTCCAATTCCTAAGTAAAATAGATTCATAGAGGAATAAGAATATAGGAATGAGTGTGTATGGGATTAAATGGAAATTATGGTTAATGTGTAGTTGTGGTTTGAAAGGTGAAAGGACTGTCGGACCCGGGAGCAGGGAGCTCGACGGAAGCAAGCGAGATTGAGCGGTGGCTGTGGTAATGATATTTGAAATTGAGTTTTTAAAGTGAATGATTTAATGTTAAACTGAAAGTTTAATGGAAATGTTTATGTAAATGTTAAGGCATATGGAAATGTTTTATCTTGCATCGATATATATTTATATGTATATGAAATATGTATGCATATGTTAAGGTATTATGAAGTTTAAAATGTGTAAAGAATGCATATGTGTTTTAATGATAAAGTAAAGGATTTAAATGGATTTATAAATATATTTTGAAGAAATGTTTCATGATGGTTACCTAAACCCCCTATAATTTGTTATGAGCGATATTGGTCGAGGTACTTTAAGCGTGTAAGGATTTGGGGAGTAAATTTATAGGTTGATGGCGGGGAGGAAATAGGTGTCACAGAGTAATATCCTTACGTGATAAGTGCTATGGCGGGACCCTATGCAAGCGTGAGTTTCTCCGCGGCGTAGTGGTTATGGCGGAATGTGTGTCGCCGCGTCGATGCTAGAGAGCGTTAGGTGTGTTTATTCCCACAGGTTATCGAGAAAGAAGGAAATAAAGAAAGTTTGAGGCATAAATGTTTAAGGCATAAATTGATTTGAGGCACTAAGTATTTATTATAAAGAAAGAAAGAAAGTTTGAGGCATAAATGTTTAAGGCATAAATTGATTTTAATAGTATAAGTATTTATTATAAAGAAAGAAAGAAAGTTTGAGGCATAAATGCTTAAGGTATAAACTGATTTTAATTGTATAAGTATTTATTACTTTGATATATACTGAAAATGTTATTTTAATGAAAATGTACACTCACTGGGCTCCTTTAGCTCATTCTTTTCCGTATGTTTCAAAAACATTTTCAGGTCCCGAGACAGGTGCGTCGATAGAGGACCCTCCTGTGCAGTGAGTCGAGACCTTGAGGCATTATTGTGTTTCATTGTATATGTAATTTTGCATATTGTATATGTTGGGCTATTTTGTTGTATGTATATATGTATATGTGTAAAGTTGAAAAGGCTACGTGGGCTTTGATCCTTAGTGGGCCAGTCGTAAGGCGAACCGGCTTAAGTTCGGCTCAAGCCCAATCTTTTGATAAAAACAAATGCATGGAATTGAAAAAGTTTGAAATGTTTTGATGATTGAAATGAATAAATGTATATATGTATATATTGTGTTTGATTGGGTTGTGGGCGAGGTCACAAAAGCGGAAGTTGAGAAGTTGAGG
Organism: Tetrastigma voinierianum; assembly: GCA_016808115.1. Classification (NCBI taxonomy): domain Eukaryota; kingdom Viridiplantae; phylum Streptophyta; class Magnoliopsida; order Vitales; family Vitaceae; genus Tetrastigma; species Tetrastigma voinierianum. The sequence goes on along the minus strand of JAEQBH010006872.1, from coordinate 56,692 downwards.
ATTGAAAGATTAGAAGTGTTTTTAAATGTTTTCGCCGGGTTTGTAAATTTGGGAAAGTCCGAAAAAACGGAGAAACTACGGCGATTTTAAAGAAAAATCCAAGTGTTTGAAAAAGAAAGAAAAAAAAAATTTATCACTTCGCTTCCGCATTATTTACTAAAGATATGTTAAGGATTGTAAAGGGGTTCGCTCCATGGATTTTATTTGACTGTTTTGAGGAAAAGTTTCTATATCCATTGGAGTGTCGGGAGGTCCCCTCGGGTTCATGAGTTAATCGGGTGGGATCCTTCAGCGTGGTATCAAAGCCACGGTTTTGAAAATATTATGAAGATTTGAAAATTTTATTTTCATATGATTGTTTAATGTTTTATTTTAAAATTTATAAATTATTTATGTGATTTAAAAATCATATATACATTACATGACATATTAAATTTTTGATTCCACGAGAAAATCGTCGTCGAGGCGACCCTCACAGGGGAGAGCTCCGGGCATTAGTACCACCTGCAGGAATATGTTGATGGAGTGCGCATGTTCCCCGCCACGGTCTGAGTGACCCTATGCCACCACGAGGCCAGAGGCGCCTCGCCTCCACGAGGTCGTGGGAGGGACGGTCTGCTTTGGGCGGATGGCTCGGCTTTTATGCTTGCATTATGGCCGGCCAGGGGCGGTAGCTTCTATAGAGAGGGGCAGAAGCTAGGGACGCGGAACTATGATGGATTGGGAGACCGGGAAAGGCCGTGTGGTTGGGGAAATGGGCGAAGTACAAGGTGATGCGGTGTCTGAGAGGAAGCGAGATGGTCACTTTTCCTTTCTCACGAATGAGCATTAGAGTGGTGGAGGGCAGTTCAGAGAAGATACCCAGAGGGAGTGCCCTTGATACAGTTCAAGGAAGAATTTACAGATAAGTTTGTTCGACCCGATTCTGATGTCGAGAAGAAATTTGAGGAGTTCTTTAATTTGGAGGCGGGGACACTCCGTGACCAGTTATGGCGAAGTTTTTCTGAGCTTGTCAGACATGTCCTATTTAGTAGGGAGGACGAAGTTTCGAAGACCAAGAGGTTTGCTGTAGGTCTTAGTCGGAGGAATTTGGACCACGGTAGCGTTGGCGGCCCACACCGTCACGGCGGGTAGTAGAGCCGCGATTAGGGATAAGAGGAGCATGAGTTTGAAATCCCGGAATACGCATGATCAGCAGAAGCGAGTGGGTCGAGCATTAAGGTGCGGGGAGGTTCAGGTAAGCAATTGGGTTTATAGTTATTTATCTAAACTTTCAGATTGAGTTATATATTAGGTGTTAGCTATTAAATTGACATGATTCTAGGTTGATTTTGCTAAGAAATTGAAAAGAAAGAATGAGATTATAAGGATTGTCAATTTAGGTCAACCTTGAATGTTAATGGAAGTGATGTTGTTTGATTGGTTTTAATTGATTTAATGACATTACTTGAAATGTTTGAAGGAATTAATGGAATTAAAAGTTGAATAGAAAATGAGATGAGTTAGGCCAAGAAAGGGTTTAGTGGAAATGCATTGGTTTGATTTAGTTTAAGTAAATTAATGACATTGGATGAATTATCAAATATAATTTGTTGAAAGAAAATGGAAGAAATTGAAGAAATAATTATGAATGTGTGACATGTAGGATTTGACCACCTTAGAGAAGTATGGAAAAGTTGAGTTTCCATTGATTTTAATCAATTGGAAGTGATTAAATGCCTAATGGAATGTGTTAGAATTAATGTTTTTAAGAAGAAGAATTGATTAAGATATAAATGTAATTTTGCTAAAGGTGAGGACATTATGGGTTTTTCACTTTAAGGATGCTAATGGCTTGATGTAAGGCTTGCAAAGATGTTGTCATGAGCCTTGATTTAATTGGAAGTGAATTGGATAAGTTGAGACTTCATGATGAGGATGTTCCCAAGACAGCATTCAGAACACGGTACGGGCATTTTGAGTTTCTAGTCATGCCATTTGGACTTATGAATGCCCCAGCCGCTTTTATGGATCTCATGAATAGAAGTTTCGACCTTGCCGTCGGTTGTTATAGTGTTTATTGGCTTGATATACTAATCTATTCGAGGCGTGGAGAAGAACATGCGAGCACTTGAGGATAATTAAACATTGCGGGAACATCGGTTATGCTAAACTTAGTAAGTGTCGGTTTGGCTCGACGGTGTCGCTTTTTGGGACACATAGTTTTACGGAGGGTCTCGGTGGATCAGCGGAAGGTGACTATCTTGGATTGGAAACCTCCTAAATTACGAGAGATAAGGAGTTTGGGTTTGGGAATATTACCGTAAATAAGTTTGTTGAGGGATTCTCAAAGATAGCCGCACCTTTGACTAGACTAACGAGGAAAGAGGAACCATTTTTATGGTCAGAGGCTTGTCAGCAGAGTTTCGATGAACTACAAAGGAGATTGACCTAAGCTCCAGTACTTACATTTCCATCAGGGCAGGATGGCTTTGCAGTGTATTGTGATGCCTCTAGGCAAGGCCTAGGTTGTGTGTGTGCGAGAATGACAAGGTGATTGCATATCTTTATGCGAGGTGAAGAAGCATGGTGCAGTGTATCCACACGCGACCTTGAGGCTGCGGGCGTAGTATTTGCGCTGCGGATATGGGCGTTACTTATGGAGTGCCTGGTAAGTTTTTTACGAGATCATAAGAGCTTGCGGTATACATTTGCGAAGGAGCGAACATGGGAGTGGAGAAGTGGATTGAACTGATCAAGGATTATGAATGTACCATGAGTTCCCTATCACACTTGAGGGCCGTGCATCTTCCTCGACTCATAGAATTGAGGTCCTTGGGGTGTGGAATTTGGAACTAACAAATTCGGGAATGCCCCATTAGCCACATTTCATGTCGTCTGTATTGATAGACGAGTTAGGAGCTTGATTCGGGATCCACGAGATGAGTAGAGTTGAGAGGTGAAGTAGAGTCTAGGCAACGAGGGGATTTATCATTGAGAGAGGATGGTACCGTGGTCATGGGACAGAGGTTGTGTGTACCGGATGTAGGTGATATGAGGAGAGAGATTATGGAGGAAGCCCATTCCTCCGCTTATGCTATGCATCCGGGAAGCACAAAGAAGTATCATACCTAAGGAACACTCTGCGGTGGGAAGGGTATGAAGAGGGATATTGCGAGTTCGATCTCGGATGTCTCATGTCGGCCAGTGAAAGCCGAGACATCGAGCTGCGGGACTATTCTGATCCTCGGTTCTCAGTCAAATGGGAGAGAATCACTATGGATTTGTGGTAGGACTTCCACGTTCTTAGGAATGGCCATGATCACGATATAGGTGATTGTAGACAGGCGCGAAATCAGCCCATTTCTACTATCAGAATAGTGGTCCATTGGATAAGTTGGCCCCAATTATATGTTAGAGATTGTAGGCCCATGGTACACGGTTTCCATTGTTTCGAACGGAGATCGGGTTTACCGGTTTTGGCAGTTCTGAGAATGCCCTTGGCACTAAAGCGCATTTTTAGTGCGGCTTTTTCATCCACGGGCGGATGGTCGATCTTAGAGGATTATCACAGGACTTTAGAGGATATGCTTAGGGCATGTGTTCCTGGGAGCTTAGAGGGTGGGACACCCATCTACCCACGATGGGTTTGCATACAATAACAGTTATCAGGCCAGTATTGGTATGGCCCTTATGAGGCTCTTTATGGACCAAAATGTCGAACTCGGTCACATTAGAGATGAGGTAGGTGAAAGAAATTAGTAGGTCACGGAAATTGTCCGATGACTTGTGATAAGATCAAAGTTATAAGGGATAGACGAAAATTGCACAAAATTGCGAAAAGTTATGCGGACAATGTAGTAGGGACCTAGAGTTGGTGGGGAATGTAAGGTATTTTGAGGATTTCCCCATGGAAGGCGTACTAGATTTGGAAAGCGTGGAAGCTGAGTCCACGATATATTGGGTATCTGAGGATTGTTGGAAGTTGGGGGAGGTGGCATATCGATTGGAGTTGCCATCTGACCTTGATCGCATTCACGATGTGTTCCATGTTTCTATGCTCTTCAAGTACATACCAGACCCTTCACATGTATTGATAGAGCAACCAGTGGAAATACAAGAAAATTTGACATACGAAGAGGAACCAGTGCAGATCCTTGGCGAGTGAAGGCAAGTTACCTTGCTGACAAGACTGTCTAGTTGGTGAAGGTATTGTGGAGGAGTCATACAGTAGAGGAAGCTACTTGGGAGCTAGAGGCTCAGATGCGGCGTCATTACCTTCAATTATTTTCCAAATGAGGTATTTTCCTTTCCTTTATTTTGGAGTTTAGTTTATTCATTTCGAATGAAATGTTACAAGTGGGAGAGTTTGTAGCGCCGAGTCAGAGTGTGCGGTATGATCTTTGTGGGGCGTATAAGAGCACCAAGTGTCACATAGTAGTATTTTGGAACTAAAGTAGAAATGAAAGTTTATGGAACCCGGAATTATGGTATTAAAACAAAGTCTGATTGTCGTTTAGCAAAGGATATGGGAAATTAGAATCGAAAGAAGATGGTAGGCTAAAATAGAGAAATAACCAAAGTTGACTTGTAATATTAAGAAGGACCAATTGGCAATTAAGGGAAACATAGAGTATAAAAGTCCATGAGACAAACCAAGCTCATTTGGTCTCATTTTCTAGGGAACCGTGGAGAGAGAGTGGAGCAAGGAAGAGAGAGGAAGAAGAGGAGGAAGAAGAAGAAGAAGAAGAAGGAGAAGGAGGACAAGGTCAAAATCAGGTATGGAATTCTTTATGTTTGGATTTTTGATATGAATCCTAAGGTTTTGGATGAAGATTTGTTTCTCCTTTAGTCTAGGTTTGTGCAAAGAGCCCATAAACTCTTGAATTGTTGGGTTATGAGGTAAAACTGAATTGGGAGAAAATAAACATGGAATCCATGGAAATTGGTGGATCTAGGTTGAGTTCTTGGATTTTCACCTAGGGTTTGGGTTTTGAGGTTCCGCCTTTCGTTTCAAGTGTTGTGGAGTTGTTTTAGATGGAATTCATGTAAATTCTTGAGGTATATGAATTATAAGTTGTATGATGTTAATTGGTAGCAAAAGTGGTAAAAGAAGCCGTCACGGAAAAAAATTCAAGGAATTTTTCAGTCACGGGAAATGCTGTTTTCCTATTTCGACCAGTTTTCGTATTTTGACCATAACTTGCTCATTTCTTATCCGATTTGAGTGATTCAAGTGGCTAATTAAACTAGACTTCAAGGAAAACCAAACATATAGAAATAAATATCGTCAAATTCTGATTATAAGTGGCCTAAAAATTTACTCAAAGTAGAGTAGTGATATGTAAGCCCTTTATGCAGTTCTCGATCCTACGGGAAATGCTCTGTTTTTCTGTTTCGACCATTTGTTGTATTTTGACCATAACTTGCTCATTTCGGATCCGATTTTAGTGATTCAAGTTGATGGTTAAAATAGACTTCAAGGAGAATAAAACATATAGAAATAGGCATCGTCAAATTCTGATTATAAGTGGCCTAAAAATTCACTCAAAGTAGGGCCATGTGTAAGCCACTGTAAGTTTGATTTTAATATGGGTGCTTAGGTTGTTTTGGACGTAACTTGAGTTTTGATGATCGTTGTTGATTCAATTGAGAAAGACATAGCATAACTTTAAAATAGTACAAAGAGATAATGTCAAATATGAAGTTAAGACCCTGGAAAAATGAGTAATACAAACTATCCTAGTGTAATACGTAAATGGACTAGTTGGCATGAAATACCATAACTTTAGTTAGGATGATCGATTGGATTGATTCCAATTCTAAGTAAAATAGATTCATAGAGAGAATAAGAATATAGGAATAGTGTGTATGGGATTAAATGGAAATTATGGTTAATGTGTAGTTGTGGTTTTCTTGAAAAAGGTGAAAAGAAGGACGCTATCGGACGGACGGGAACTCGGCGGGGAAGCAAGCGAGATTGAGCGGTGTTTGTGGTGAAATGATATTTTGAAAATTGAGTTTTTAAAGTGAATGATTTAATGTTAAGGCGAAAGTTTAATGGAAATGTTTATGTAGATGTTAAGGCATATGGAAATGTTTTATCTTGTCGATATATATTTATATGTATGAAATATGTATGCATATGTTAAGGTATTATGAAAGTTTAAAAATGTGTAAAGAATGCATATGTGTTTTAATGATAAAGTAAAGGATTTAAATGGATTTATAAATGTATTTTGAAGAAATGTTTTTCTTGATGGTTACCACTAAGCCTATGTTGTTATGGTGATATCGTAAATTGCTTTAAGCATGTAAGGATTTAGAGGGTAAATTTATAGGTTATTAATTGAGGGAGGAAATAGGTGTGCAGAATTTGGCTATCCTTACGTGATAAAGTGCTATGGTGGGACCACATGCAGCGTGAGTTTCTCAGCGTAGTGGTTATGGCCCCAGGTGTATTTGTCCCTGCGTCAGTGCAGGAAAGCTGTTCGGTGTGTTTATTCCCACAGGTTCCATCGGAAAGAGAAGGAAATAAAAGAAAGTTTGAGGCATAAATGTTTTAAGGCATAAATTGATTTGAGTGTATAAGTATTTATTATAAGAAAGAAAGAAAGTTTGAGCGCTAAATGTTTAAGAAATTGATTTTAATAGTATAAGTATTTATTATAAAGAAAGAAAGAAAGTTTGAGGCATAAATGCTTAAGGTATAAACTGATTTTAATTGTATAAGTATTTATTACTTTGATATATACAGAAAATGTTATTTTAATGAAAATGTACACTCATTTGGGCTCCTTTAGCTCATTAACTGGTATTTCAAAAAGCATTTTCGGGACACAGACGGGTGCCCGATAGAGGACCCTCCTGTGCGGTGAATCGAGACCTTGAGGAGACGGCGGCGTGATTCCATTATGTAATTTTGCATATTGTATATGTTGAATATTTTGTTATGTATATATGTATATGTATAAAGTTGAAAAGGAACTACGTGGGCTTTGATCCTTAGTGGACGAGGTACGTAGGCGGTCGGCTTAAGTCCGGCTCAAGCCCAATCTTTTGATAAAAACAAATGCATGGAATTGAAGAAGTTTGAAATGCTTTGATGATTGAAATGAATAAATGTATATATGTATATATTGTGTTTGATTGGGTTGTGGACGAGGAGTCCTAAAGCGGAAGTTGAAGTTGAGGATTGAGAAAGATTAGAAGTGTTTTAAATGTTTCGCGGAGTTTGTAAATTTGGGAAAGTCCGAAAAACAGAGGAAACTCTGGCCAATTTTCTGAAAAATCTAAGGGTTTGAAAAAGAAAAAAAATTTATCCGCCGGCTTCCGCGTATTTTTAAAGATATGTTAAGGATTGTAAGGGTTGCTCCATGGATTTTATTTGACTGTTTTTAAGGAAAAGTTTCTATATCCATTGGAGTGTCGGGAGGGTTCATGAGGTTAATCCGGGTCGGGATCCTTTAGCTGGAATGGCCGTTTATTCGGTTCCAAAAGATTTGGACTGAGTGAAGAAATCCCTAAAGTGTTTTTGGACAGTCCCGAAACTAACCATGGACTGTATGTGTTGCTTGTGTGTTGCTATGTTTGAATAGCATGATGTTGTGTGTTGATTGTGTATAAATTCTGTTAGTATATGCATCCTTAATATATTAACATGAATTGTTGTGAAATGGCATATTGCATTTCCATGCACTTGCTGGGGTAACTAGAATAGGTGTGAGTTATGACATAAAAATGTAGTTTCTAAATGGATTTCAAAGGAAGATTTTCCGAATAATTGCCTTGTAGAGTTGTCCAACAATTCATCTCGGAGAAAGACCCATGATTGTTTCAGAGAATTACCCAGCAATTCACCTCGGAGGGTTGTCCAATAGATTTCATCAGAAATTGGTATTATGTTTTCAAGAACAAAAATCTTTTGTTTTGAAAAAGGTGTTTTCTCATACTTGGCTTAGGCATCCGTGGGGAGTGATGGGGCTGAAAAGTGGGAAAGGGTGAGTCATTCTCATCCATAGCATGTAGACATTGGCGGTAGGAATCATAGATTCACTTGAATGCGTGTGTTTTCCATTGCATAACTGAGCACTTAGGTGAAACAACCCAATTAGGAGATTATCACTACTGGGCATGCTCCTTGTGCGTGGATCCCTTTCAGGTACGGGGGTGTTCGGGAAGATGGCGCTCACTGAGGCGCTTTTAGAATAAATGGAGCATGTGGCTTGATTATATATTTTTGTAAAACATGTATTAGAATGCCTAAAATTTGATATATGTTTGTATAAGAGTGTAATTAACTCTTGCAACTATTGTAATATAGTTGGTTATATTTTTTTAGTGAGTATGGAAGCCTGGGCCCGATGTGTATTTTACTCATGTATGGATCTCATGATATGAGACCACGAAGTTTGCTTGGGTTGACGGTGGTGTTGAGACCTCGAGTTTGAAGTGTCACATTATTTATATCATAATACTAGTAGGTTTAGAACAAAATTCTTAGCCAGTCATTACAAAAGAAAGAAAAATAACTTACAAGTTTATAGCAGTGTAGCTAATCCTTCGATACTTTTTTACAGAGAAAACATAAGACAGAGAAAAGGAGGAAGATTTTGTCTCCCCTACAAACAATCACACTTAGTTATTTATAGTAGAAGCCGGACATGAAACCCCGGACTTCAAATCATTATTTTACAAACGCTTTCCAAGTGTCTGGTTTTTTGCAAAACCATGGGCTGAAATCAGTTGGCTGCTTTGCAAAACCATGGGCTGTAATCCAAAACCAGGGGTGCCAAAGTGACGACTGACATTTACATCCTTATCAATCGCTTTCTTCTTTGATACTTTTTATCCACTTGCGTGGTTCAAATCTTCTATAGTTGTCGTCTTCAGATAATATTTTGTCAACTTAATTGAGAGCTTAGGGAGAAGAGCAGAGTTCACCATTCTCAATCATATTAATTTTCTTTAGTAAATATCTTCTTACTGAGTCAGGAGTGGTCCTGCAATTGACTGAGATCATAGCAGAGGCCATCTTATCTGGTTTGCCATAACTTCTGAAAGGCTTTTTTAAAGCGTTTTCCATTTGTCCTTTAAAGACAATCAATCCCAAACCTCTTCGATAGTGGACATTTTCTTCATTAAAGGATCTAAAATCCTTTTCAGCGTTTGAAATCATACTTTTATCGTAGCGAACCTTTCTCATTTTTATGAAATGCCACACTGGATATGTTTGACTAGAGTCAAAATCGAGTACACTATAAATCAAGAATATAGTATCATCGATCTTTATCATGATTATTACCAAAATTATATTTAACGCCTTCTTTAATCCATCCAGGTAATCTTTTGATTTTTAAAAAATCAAGAGAAGTCATATAGATAGTAGCAATGCTACCAAAATCATACCATTCTCGTATTTCTACAGGATTTGCTCCTTGTAGGAAATGAATCCTTGGGTATATGTCGGATTTATCGACAATCATTTATTTAGTGTTGTAGGTTAAAGCGAACAATCTCCGTAGTGCGACCATGTCGAATAATTTCTCTGTCAGGAGACATCGGCCTTTTTTCGAAAATAGTTTCAGACTTCGATGTCTGTGGCCTTAGAGAAATATTTGATGATGCTTTAGCTTTGCTGGTAGAGGCATCTTTTTCGGAATCTTCTTTGAGGTTGATGTTTGAAAAATCAAGTTCTTCATCTTTGAAATAGGATGTTAAAAGCGTTTAGATGTATAATCTTATAAGTCTTTCTAAATCAACAACAAAGCTTTTAACATTAGCTTTGAGTTTTTCAGAAGAGGTCTCAGTATCGACAAGTCGATCCAAACAATCTGTTAGAAGTATTATTTGATAAAAAATCTTTGACATTTTAGAGAGGCTATCTACCATCTCATCAATCTTTGGCTTTTTGTTTGTCTGAGCTATCTCTTGTTAAAAAATATGCAATAACATTTTTGTTAGAACGAATTATTTCAATATCAAATATATACTCAGAACAATAAGTTTGTCATCTAATCAATCTTTTATATTCAGGTTTTGATGGTAAGTTATTTTTAATGAAACACTTTACTTGAGTATTATTGGTTCTTAATAAAAATATTTTAGGTAATAGAAAATATGAAAACTTCTTGTGAAACCCCAGAAAATCTAAATTTTCGAAAAATGGTAAAGCAGTGTTGGGTTAAAAGTGGAAATTCTCAGATCTCGAGATAATGAAACGGACTACGTATTTGTTGAATTCGTCTCGCGAAATTTAGTGCCCCAGAAAAGTTTAAATGAGATGCGAACAAGCATATTTTACGATTTTCTAGGTGATAAGCCATCAGTAACCTCAGGGACAAGAGGGAGAATGGAGAGAGAGAGATGTTTTTATTTTTATTTTAAACTTCTCTCTAAGATCCTATCGTCGGATGTAGGTTTTGTCGGATTAGAAGAGCGAAAGCTGATCCACGCAGCGAAATTTCTAGTAGATGCAAAATGTGGGTTTAGTGACCTCAAGTGAGAATTTTCCTACTTGTGTTATTTTTAGCCTAAAGGTCATTTAATGGTATGGGGTTTTCTTAGAGGCCGTAATTTTCGGACAGTTTTTTGGACTGTTAAGAGTACAGGTACGAGATTGTTTTCGGATAGTCCGGGCTGAATTTTGGGATTGTTTTCGAACAGTTCGGGTTGAAATTTTGGGACTGTTTTCGAACAGTCCAGACAAGATTTTTGAGACTATTTTCAGGCAGTCTCGGACTGGGTTGAGGTTTGGTTTTGATCCTGAGAGTGATGTCTCCGTGTTTTGTGGTGTGTCTTGATATCCTGATGGTCGGTGAACCTGAAGGGACAAGGTCTTTTTTTGTTTATGTGGGTGAAATTGGGTCATTTTGTGTGTTATTGTTGTAAAATATTAAATAACATGTTGTTATGTGTAAAAATCGTGTTAATATGTACTTACGTGATGTATTAACATGAAAATTGTGATAAATGGAAATTATGTATGAAAAATATAGTACCTAGATTTATAAATGTTTCATAGCACTCATATATACATGTAACATGAAGGAAAATGCATTGGCATCATGGGTTTCCACATACCTAGTCCCCACTGTGTCGAGTCGGGTGTGGGTGCATGTTATTGAGTATTCACCGGTGTTGGTGAATGGGTCTTGAGTTAGGAAAATGGGACAAAGTCCAAGGTTGAGACTCACGGATGTGTAAATTGATCAAAATAATAAATTACATGTTTTAGGAGGAGCAAGTTGGGGTAGATCCCCCCCAGGGTGAAAGACCTAAATGTTATTCACGGTTAGACATAAATCCCGACGATGTAAGTTCGCAAAAATGTTGGAATGGCGTGCGGCGTCCTGCGGTGAAAACCCGAAAATCCGTGGCCCACAAAAGAAAATGAAAATTATGAAATAATAAATAAAAATTAGAGGGTTGTCCAATGGTTTAAGTCATCGAGTTAAATACCCGATGGTAGTTTCCACGAGTTGGCAATTGCGGGTGTAAGTCAGTTGGGACTTCGGGTTGTGAGCATGAGTCGCATCTCATGCGTGACATGGAACATTTCATATAATGTTGCATAAATTTATATGAAATGTGATTGATGATGTTTATGTACGCCATTGCATATGCATTTTAGGTGGGGAGTAACCCTTGTAGGAAATCTTTCTATTGGGCATTGCTCACCCCGTGTGGGGAATTATTTTTCAGGTGCACAGGGGGAGGAAACTAGTTTTGGAGCTCAGTGATGACTTAGGTCGGTTTGTGGCCTATTCAGTTATTTTAAAATGTTTTGGATAAAATATCCAGTTTTTACATATAAATAATGTATAGCATATATTTTTGTATATTTGTGAATTAAATATGCAGGAATGAGTCTCAATATATGAGACAAATGAGTGTGATATCGGGACACCCGATATTTACAAGTTTCCGTAAGTTGACAGGTTGTCAACGGGACCCTCGAGATAGGGGTGTCACACTTCTTTAATCCTTTAACAACCGCTAAAAATTCCTTTTCATTAATATGGTATTTTTCTTCTGTAGGGGTGCATGTACCTAAAGTGTATCGACATAATTCTTCATCATTATTATATATTCTTTTCCAGAGCGCAGCAGGTGCTTCGAGAAAAATTGGTTTTGAGAATTAGATCATCATTATCTAAGGAAGTTTAGTTTGGCAAACTAACACATTGAGATTTTATAAATCTTACATGACTTTCATGTTCGATTCACGAACTCGTATTTGTTTTTCACTTGTTAATTTTCTCAAAGGTTTTCTTAGATCTGCAAGATTCTTTATAAAACCTTCTGCATAATTTAATATTCCTAAAAATCTTTGTAACTGTTTTCGATCTTTTATTTTTTCTAGGAAATCTTTTATTTTTTCTAATATATGATTTTGTAATTCTATACCATCTGAGTCTATTATTAAGCCTAAAAATTCAATCTTTGGTTCACCTATTATTGACTTTTTCTTAGAAACCCCAATTCCATGAGTAATACATAAATCTACAAATGTATTCAAATGTGCAAGATGTTGTTCTTTATTATTTGAGGATATTAGCATATCATCAACATAGACATGTATAAAATCATAGTCTTTGAATGTTACTCCATCTTTCTTTGAGAAAAATATGAGGCATTTTTTAATCAGGTAAAACATTCATTATTGAGTGCGCAGGGGGTACTAAAGGCAATTAATGGTTTAGATTCTTCAGCCATTTTAATTTGATAACTTAAAGTGTAATTTTTTACCTCTAGTTTTATGTATTAATGTTTCTTTATGTGGTAAAAAATATCCATCAAAAACCATATTATCATTTAAATTTGTTTTATAATTATGACCATTCGGGCTTTATTTCGATTAATCATTTCTATTTTGAATCATAAAGCTGGATACTATGAGGGATTTTAGAAGGTCTAATCAATTTTAAGTTTAATAATTACGTTTAGTTGTTTTGGAATTCTTTCACATCTAGTTCATTTTGTCTCATGGGTTTTACCCTAATAATCTTGTTTTAGTCTTTAATTAGGTTGCATAAATCTTGTTATTATCCCAAAATTGTAAGGGTTTCAGCATAAAGGAGTCTAATTTTTTGTGCCAGGCACATAAATCAAGTTTGTACAATTATCGAGTTTCAAGTTTTAATAATGGTTGATCAAAATTTTTTTGTGGTATAGGGAATCACCACGATGGCTACGAGGGATATAAGGAATAGGAGTTTTTCGAGCGAAAGCTCGTTTTAATCAAGGAGCTATAATCCAGTGATTACAAGTTGTTTTGAAGCGGTAATTAAAAACATTATTTTGAATAATCATTTTGAAAAGTTGAAGGAAATTATTTCCTAGGAGTATATCAGATCCAGTGGTATGAAAATAAATAAAGGGTAATTTGACAATGTATTTATCAATAAGAATCTTTGACTATTTTATTCCTTTCTGAAGGATGATATCTTTGTTTAAGTCTTTCCTTGAATGGAGGAAGATTTTTAAGCTGATATTTAGGAGGAAGCGATCGGGTTTGGACGAGGCATAGCGAGCTAGAATCCAATATAAGCGTGAGGTTTTACGCTGTAATGCGAGATAGGTTAATCTATTAATATATAGAGAGAGAATGGACTAGTCATTTTGAATGATAATTTCATTTTGATTAAGGAGTAGTGTTAAATTTTAGAGTAATCTACGAGGCTTCGTTTCTCACAAGTCATTCCTAGCATGATACTTATTGTATCATTTCTCCTTCTTCTTCAACCATTAAAGGTAATTTAATCCTTTGATTTGCCTAATTTTATGATTTGTACAATGTTTAGTTACACTAAATTCTTCCCCATTAAAGTTTATATATTTTATAGATTTTACTAATTCTTTTAGTTCCAACATAAACGTTAGACTCTTAGAAATAGAACTTAAGGCTACACCAGTTGTAGACCCTCAATTTTGTCACTCAATACTTGCATTTATCCTATGGGTGTCACACTACCCATCGTTCTCATATAGCACCGTTAGGGCCCTTTAGGCTTAGTCGGTCTCCAAGCCTCAGGTGGGTTGGTATGTGGTCCTTTGAGTGCATACGTAGTTCACTTCGGAGTGTCATCGGAGTGTCAGTTATTGGCATCGTGCCATAGGAAGCAAGTGGGGCCCCCCAAGGGTTTAGCTCAATCGGAGTTTATTGGAGTATGTCGAATTCGAGCACTTGGGCTTGTTTCGATCATATCTCCCTCGTCCGAACTCGGAATTGAGCGTTGTTTCTTGTTTTGGATTCCTTACTCATTGAGGAATTAACTGAAAAAAATAGATAATTTTTAGCAACCGGATCAGCCATCTCAAATGATTTCAAATGAAGTTCATTACTAGAGCTGTTAGATTGGACTAAGGCTTGTTTAGTATATCTCCCCTCAAGGGCTCAGAATCAAACTTCCATTTTTCATGGACTCCTTATTCTTCAAGGAATATTCTCTCAAAAATTTAGATTTTTTCTCAATCAGATCGACCAGTTGGGAATTGTACAGTTGGTGCATCGGGCTAGCTTGCGTGGGGCGCTAATTTTTGTGATTTTGATGCCCAAATCCTATATGGATCGGGCCTTCGCGAATCAGTCCTAGGCATGGGTTTGGATCAGTTTTGTGCCATGTTATGGGCTTCTTGCAACCCACCTTGGGTCCACTTGGATACTTGGTGGTTAAGCAAAGTAAATGTGGCCAGCTATGGACCCAGGAAAGAGGTGTTTATATGAAGAATTTGGGAAGTTAGAGACTGAAGGGGAGTTCTCAGGGTTGAAAGGTGTGTGCAAAATGGAGTGGCCTCTGAGAGAAAGGGAGAGAGAAATAGAAGAAAAAACGTGGAGAGGTGATCAAAAAGGGAAGGGAGGAAGAAGAGAGGAAAAAGGGAGAAAATGAGGAAAGGAGAGTTTATCTAAATCCGGAAGGGCGTGGTCTCTCTTGTTTTGAAGAGGAGTTAGACGGTTGAAAGGAGTGGATACCTAGTTTTGGAGCGGAAGAAAGAAGAAAATGGGGGAATAGCCGATTGAGATCTCACAGTACCAACATTTATATGCTTCTCCCATTTCTTTTATGTTTTTCTTTGCCTTTGTTGTTTGCGGACTCGTGTTAGGACACTAGGCACCGTTTGTGTCGGTTCTCAGTCATTCAGAGTTGGATTTGTACTCCATTTTTTTTTGTTGGATTTTTGACTCTTTGAGGAAGGTTCTGACAAATTTTGAGAGCCTCTCTCTGTGAGACCCCGGATAAAGTAAAATGATAGACACAGGTTGCAAACCTGGGAATTTCTCTAGATCTCGGATGACGACGCAGGACATACCGTTGAGTTCGTCTCGCGAAATCTAAGTACATAGTCGAATTTCGTCGAATTCCAAGAAGGTCGGAATTGCACATATTTCAAGACAAATGGAAGAATGGGAAGGCGACAAGTGGCATCAGATCATGCCATGCTTTGAGGAGAGGACACTTGACACTTGGGTGGAAGCCAAGTGTACCTTCTATCTTGCATGGGGATGGTAGTGGGGAGAAGTGGGCATGAATGACATGGGATGCTATGTGTCATGAGGAGAGAAGAAGGAGTGTTCTACACCTGATAAATTATTCTCCACCTAAACGAATTTGTTCGGTGGGGAAAGAGGAGAAGAAAGAGAAAAAAAAAAAAACCCCCGGGATTTGGGGTGTCACAACTTGGTATCGAGCTTTAGGTTTATAAATACCTAGTATTTGAAGCGCTTGATACTAACGATGAGTTAAGTATCAGGAAAATTTAGGTACATGATTACCTTGGGCTAAATGGGCATGGGTTTAGATCATGCATCCATTGTGCATTCTGATGAATTGTTGCATGATATTATGCTATATATTATGTGAATTATATGCTTGGTGAATAGTATATAGGAAGTATTGAACACTAGGGTGAGAAGTTAACCTTAGGGGTTTGGAAAAATAAATAAACTGCTACTTGATATATGTAGATGGCGAGTTAAGGAAGGGGCGAGGGAATTCGCCCCGCAGGGGCTTCACACCATGTTTTTATCGAGGCCTTTATAGAGGCCGTAGGTCTTCATGATTCTTGCATTGCCTGTTTGGTGCAGTGGGACGGGAGGAGACAGAATAACCTCCAGTTTTATAGCATCATCTCCAGCATTTAGGGAGGAGGGACTAGATGGTAGCGGACCATTGGTTCGCGACAGGTTGAGAGTTTTGGGAGGCTATGGAGATTACCTCAGAGCGTGACAAAGATCATTTAGCTACATTTAAGCTAAGAGTGAGTCCAGTATGGTGGGACTGGGTTAAAGCCTCGAAATTTGGAAACAATGACAGGAGGAGTTTAGAGAGCTCTTCATGGGCAAGTTTTTTCGGCATCTTCTAGACATCTGGCAGGTTCAGCAGGTTGAAAGCGGGGGCGATGGCGGTGCTCGGTACGTGGCTAAGTTTACGAGTTAGCACGTTTCGGGGGATGATTGTGGCCTCGGACGCTGGCTAAGGTGGGAAGTTCGAGGATGGTTTGAAGTTGTCCATCCGGGCAAGATTGTGGGACTTCTCTTACAGACATGGATTAAATGGTCGGGACGGCTTTGGCCGTAGAGAGAGATAGATGCCGGAGCATTCGGGGATCACGGTCTTTGGTGATAAGCGGAAGGAGGGTCAGCCTTCTTTGAGCTGGGGAAAGAAGCAAAGGGCTTCTGTCCCACGAGGGTTTTCAGGACAAGGCCGTGGCTTCCAGGGCCAAAGCCAGATCAGGGCTCCTAGCCAGTCAGGACCGATGATATGTTATCATTGCCATCAGCCTGAACATGTGAGACAGGATTGCCCACAGAGGCAAGGATCCCAGAGTCATGGGACACCTCGGTCCAGTCATCGATTAGGACACTCGAACCTGATATGTTCCTTCTTACCTAGCATGGGCGAGGAACAAATATCGGTCCCGAGTGCGACACGGGCCTGGGTTGTTTCCGCAAATAGGCGAGGAGGCGGGCATGGAGTCGAGGTGGGGCGGGGGCCAGAGGCGGACCGGGGACCAGTGTTTACCGTTACACCACGGACGAGCCCATAGATCAGGCGGTTATACGGGGTATGTTTCTACTCTCAACGCCTATGGGCAAGGTATTGTTGTTAGTGCATCATTCATTTATTCTTTGCATCTTATGTGAATGTTTAGGGCTTAAAGGTTGAATCCTTGGAAAAGCCGCTGCATGTGAGTTCTCCCCTAGGAGTTAGGGTGAGGATTGATCAGATATGCCGGGATTGTGAGTTAGAGATCTCTGGGATTCTACTCATGGTGGATCTTCGGGTTATGAACATATCGGACTTTGATGTCATTCTTGGCATGGATTGGTTGTGACCTGCTTGAGTCGTCATTGATTGTGATCGTAAGAGGGTTACTGCTTACACACAGGATGGTATTTGCATTACATTTCAGGGGGATAAGCATGATTCTTTACCTCGGGCCGTGTATGACTCTAGATGGCATGGACAGTTAATAGGTTGGCTAGGAAACCTTACCTTGGAGGACGAGGCGGGGCAGGACCAGTCACCTCGGGTGGTATGAGTTTGAGATGTTTTCCATACGAGTTACGGGATTACCTCCCGGAGGATGTAGACTTTGTCGTTGAGCTACACCCTAGTCGTACGCCCATTTCTATAGCTCAGCGTAGGATGGCCCCGGTTGAGTTCTGCGAGAACTCAGGTCGGATCTGAGTTATTGGAATGAGGTTTCATTGGGCAGGCACTTCACCTTGGGGCTCTCTGGTTCTGTTTGCTAAGAAAAATGATAAGACCCTTCGACATGCATTGACTACCGACAGTTGAACAGGGTGACGATCAAAAATCGGTATCCTTTACCGAGGATTGATGATTTGTTTGATCATTTGAGAGGGGCGCGGGTGTACTCTAGATATCTCGCGCACGGGTACCATCGATTGAAGTTAGGAAGCCGGTGTATCCACTAGACAAACGTTCAAAAGCAGCGGTATGGGCATTTCGAGTTCCGCAGTGTACTTGCCCGGATTGGCGAATGCACGGCAACATTCATGGATCTCATGCATGGGGTCTTCCACCCCTACTTAGATCGGTTTGTGGTAGTTTTTAGTAGACCGATATCTTGATCTACTCGAAGACATGGAAGATCATGAGAGGATGGCAGAATTCGTTCTCCGGACCACTGAGACCATCAGTTGTATGCCAAATTCAGCAAGTGTGAATTTTGGCTTACGGAGGTGAGATTTTTAGGACACGTCGTGTCGGCCGGTGTGTCGATAGACCACTGAAGGTTGAGGCTATTATGAGTTGGGGAGGCGAAGTGGAGTCGTCGAGGAATCACGTAGTTTCTTGGGATTGATTGGGATGTCTGGGAGGTTCATTGAGGATTCTCCGGCTAAGCGGCACCTATGACTAAGTTGACCGGAAGGAGTCGAGTTTGAGTGGAATGACTCGTGTGAGAGGGCATTCCGGGAATTAGACGGAGCTTACTTCGAGCTCTTATTAGGTAGTCCGGAAAGGGGCAGGGAGTACTCAATGTCTTGTGATGCTTCAAAAGGACGGATGGGATGTGTTTGATGCGGTCAGGGGAGTAGTGGCTTATGGTTCGACGAGTTGAAGAATCCACGAGCAAAATTACCCTACGCTGACATGGGTTAGTGGCCATTGTCTTCCCCTTGAATTTAGGCGCCACTACTTATCGTCTAGGAGTTCGAGGTGTGCTCGGACCACAAAGTCAAAACCTGTTTTCACAAAAGCGGGACCTCCAATATGAGCGTGCGAGATGGATGGAGTTCTGGGGATTATGACTTCACTTTGCATTACCATCTGGTAGGCAAATGTGGTGGCTGATGCGCTCAATTGGAAGTCACAGGGAGCATTGGCTGTGTAGCTGCGGGAGTGGCGGATGCTCGAGGCGTGGACGGTTTGGGCTCTGATGCGGCGGCGAGGCTCGAGGTGTTATGGGAAGTTTAGTAGCTACGCCTTCCCACTGCTAAGCGAGAAGTGATCGAGTCCCCAGGGGCGGGACGTGAAGATAGTGTCATCGGGGACCGAGTACGGTGGAGTACGGTGGCGAGGGTGGGTAGGTCACGCGAGATGGTAGTCTTGGTATGAAGGCGGGTAGTGGTTCCCCGGTTGATAGAGTTGAGAGAAGTCCTCGGGAGTTCCATTGCTCTTGTTTCCTGATTACGCTACAGGTGGCACGAAGATGTATCGAGATCTTCGTCGCCAGTATTATTGGAGCGGGATGAAGAGACACGTTGGGAATTTTGTTCGACGGTGTCTCACATGTCGACCAAGTAAGGCGAGCACGAGTATATTGGGCTACTCGATACCATTGGGGTAGCGGTGGAAGTGGGAGCGTGTCGCGATGGACTTTGTGACTCGCTTACCACGAACATCGTAGACATGATGCGGTGTGGGTCATAGTGGAATGGCTCACAAAGTGGCCCATTTCCTATGCGGATGACCTTTGCTTTGGAGAATTCTAATTTTGTATATACGAGGGTGTTAGGTTACATGAGAATGCCAGAGTATCCATCGTATCAGACAGAGATCCTAGGTTCACAGCACACTTTTGGAAGAGTTTCCGAAGGCGTAGGAATATGATTGATGATGAGCAGCTTTTCATCCCGCAGACGAGATAATTCGGTCGGAGAGGACTATCTGAGTTTTAGAGGGCGTGTTGTGAGCATCGTCGAATTTCAAGGTGTTTGGGAAGAACACATTTTCCTTCGTAGAAATTAGAAACACAACAGCGATTGCTCAATGACATACGGATGGAACCTATGGGCCTTATATGGGAGGCCATGTCGATCTCCGATTTGTTGTACGGAGGTGGGAGAAAGCTCCACCGGGTTCGACTTGATTCGAGGTACCACCCAGAAGTGGAATTACGATGCGGAAGGCGCCTTCTCACGGCTCAGGCAGAGCGGAAGGATTACGTAGATGGCGGCGACGACCTCTAGAGTTTGAGGGGCGGGTGGTCATGTCTTCAAAGGTAATGCCTAAAGATGAGTGGTCGGTTGGCAAGCGGAAACTATCGTAGGGTTTATTGGGCCCTTCGGGGTACCGAGAGGGTGGGGGCAGGGTTGCATATTGATTAGCATTATCGCCCAGGAGTTTATCAGGTGTCCATGGGTATTCCATGTCTCATCTCCGAAAGTACCTCTAGATCCGACATGTAGTAGTAGGCCAGGCTGTTATTGATGCGAGATGGGACCTTCGGAGGGACTGTGCGTATTATGGATAAGCCCAGGAAGCGGGGTTTTGCGACACAAGGCTGTGAGCTAGTTAAAGTGTTAATGGCATCTGGAGGAGTGGAGGAGCGACATGGGAGCGTGAGGGCGCAATGCGTACGGATATCCTTTCCTCTTTGAGACGGAGGTACATATGGTTTAGTCATTTGGCATTTAAATGGTATTACATATGCATGTGATTGTATGTCTATGTGTGTGTGTGAATTTCGGGACGAAATTCTTTTAACGGGGGAAGAATGTGAGACCGGATCGTAATAATCGCCTGAATTACTGAACTCTCTAGATCTGGATATTATCAGACAACCAGTTGAACATCTCACCAAGTCTTATATAGTCAAATTTGTTGATCCAGAAAGGTCGGGTGCACATATTCGAGACAAATGGGAGAATGGGAAGGCGACCTGCGCGTGGCATCAAGATCCATGCCATGTGGCACACGAGGAAGGACACTGTACTTGGGTGGAAGCGAAGTGTCACACTTCTAGTACATGAGAGGATAGTGGTGGGAAGAGTGGGCATGAATGACATGTGGGATGCTATGTGTCATGCGAGAGAAAGAAGAGGTGTTCTACACCTGGGTAGTATTCTCCACCTAAAGCAATTTGTTCGATTGGGGAAAGAGGAGATAAAGGGAAAAAGAAAGGAGGAAGAAGAGAAAAAAAAGAAAAAAAGAAAGAGAAAAAGACAACAAAAGGAAAGAAAACCGACGGTTCTCTAATTAACAACAGAGGAGTTGCAGCGATTGCGTGGATGCACTTGAAATAGGGTTCTCTCCTACTGCGGTTAGTCTTTGTTTAGAGCCATGAAATGGCCATGACAGTTAGCCAGTGGTGTTTGGTTTAAAAAGAATAATTTCGATAGAAATTATTGTTGGTTGGGATGGTTCACGGAGTGCGAGTAGTTTTGAGCTGCGGAGTTCGATTGTGTCTTGTAGTTTGGGATCTGAAGCGGGATGATTTTGGTTGTGTTGTATATCTTTGTTCTCACGAGATTGGAGATTGAAATCCGGTTTTGTGTGTTATT
Organism: Tetrastigma voinierianum; assembly: GCA_016808115.1. NCBI lineage: Eukaryota > Viridiplantae > Streptophyta > Magnoliopsida > Vitales > Vitaceae > Tetrastigma > Tetrastigma voinierianum. The sequence goes on along the minus strand of JAEQBH010006872.1, from coordinate 35,457 downwards.
GCTTGTTTGAATAACATGCGGTGTGTGAAAATGATGTTAATATATATGCATGCTTGTTATATATTAACGTGATGCTTAGTGTGAAGCATGTATTATGAGTGTTGCATGTAGTTCCCATCATGCATGTAACATGAAATATTATGCAGTGAAATTATCATTGCATGTGCACGGGGTCATCGCGTGAATCGGGTGTGAGTGCATGAATAAAATAAATTATTTCGGAGGGTTGTCCAATAAATTATTTTGGAGGGTTGTCGATAAATTATAACGGATTGTCCATATAAAATATCCAATCGTGAATGATTGATATATATCGAAGGGTTGTCCATAAAATAAGTTATCGGTCGGTCCACTATTTATATCGGAGGGTTGTCCACGGTTAAAAACAAATACCTTTGTTTGGAAATGGTTTTCTCATACATGGAAAATTGCATGTATGAGAGAGTGTGTTGGGCATGACATAAACATTCATATAGAGATGCATATTTTTATATGAATGTGTAGATGATTTATGGATTATGCCATTGCATGTGCACTTAGGTGGGAAGTAGCCCTTGTAGGAGACTTTCTCTACCGGGCATAGCTCACCCCGTTGTGGGAAAAATATTTTCAGGTACTGGAGATACACCAAGAGAAGGCACTTCATGAGGTCTTAGTTGAGAGGAAGACCTAAGATGGCTTATTGTGTTCTTTTGTAAAATTTATGGGTAGAAAACCCGTTTTTGTTTTAAAAGCTAAAATTTGTTGTCAAAATTTTGTATTTGTGATATAAATAAATTGTAATTAAACTAATATTATATGTTTAATACAATTTGGTAAGGGCTATGTCTTGCCTTGAGAGGATGTTTAGTTGCATCTGAACCATAGGAAGTCGCTCTGTTTCGATCCTATGTATTAGCCGAACTTTAAGATTGATTTTTTGTTGGGAAGTAAAGGGAATTTGGCCTTGTTTCCTTCTGGTATATTGTATCCCCATCAGTAAGCTTGATGTAGGCTTTCGAATCACCCAAATCGGACCTCTACAGCCCAAGTTATGGCCTTTTTACTCAGAAGGGTCTGAGAGGATAAGGTACTGGACAGGCTCATCGAGCGAGGCCCCGACCTCATTGGTGGGCCGAGGCTCTCTGCATGAGCTGACCTCTAGTGCAGAGCTGAGTTGACCTCTTTAGTCAGAGCTGAGCTCTCCTGCATGAGCTAACCTCTTTGGGCAATGCTGAGCTCTCCTGCATGAGCTGACCTCTTTGAGCAGTGCTGAGCTCTCCTACATGGGCTGACATCTTTGGGCGGTCAGGGCTCTCTTGCATGGGCGAGCCTCTTTGAGCGGTGTTGACTCTCTGCATGGGCGAGCTTTCCTCTTTGGGCAGTGTTGAGCTCTCTTGCATGAGCTGACCTCTTTGGTTAGAGCTGAGCTCTCTCTGCAGGCTGAGCCTCTTCGTGCAAGTGGGCTCTTACGCGGGCTCGGCGGGGATGGTGTGTGGTGGCGGCCCTCCTTGGTTGGGCTCTCTGGCCGAGCTCGAGAATGGGCTCGGCGTGTAACTTTGGACGACCATAACTTCCTTGTCCGAAGCCCGTTTTATGCGTTCGTAGACTCTATGGAAATCCCTTTGAGTCTAGAATCCATCCATATATGGCTCAATATAATCTGAGCTCATATTGTGTTCGAAAAAGATGAAAGACAGTAGGTACTGTCAGTTCACGCACATCCCGGTGCTGCTCGTATGAAGCGCTGACGGATGACCATAACCTCTTCGAAGTCCGTTTTGTCGTTCTTAGACTCTATGGAAAGATCTCTGAGTCTAGGGAATCTAACCATATGCCTGTGGATGGCATTTTGAACATATAGTTTCTGAAAAAATTGATCATTGCACTAAGTGCACCTAATTCTAGAATCTTGAATGAAGGATCATTATGTCATTGTAATTGAGTGACACGTGAAGATGCGTGAATAAGGCTATTATATAGCTTGTTGAAGGTTACCTATGAAAAAAAAAAAAAGACCCCCGGGATTTGGGGTGTCACACTCTCAACATTTGGGCCAGTTTGAGGAAACCAAATCAAGCCGGTTCATTGTTCAGTTCTTTAGACGGCGATTTAGGTCTTTAGCCTTTGTTTGTGTCGATTCTCAATCATTCGGAGTCGAATTTGTACTCTGTTTGTTTTGTTGGATTCCTCACTCTTTGATGAAGGTTCTGAAAATTTTTGAGAGCCTCTCTTTGTGACGCCCTAAAACCCGGGGGTCCATTGACTACCCGTCAACCTGCGGAATACTAATGAATGTCGGGTGACCCGACATCTCTCACGAAAATCGGGCAGAGTCTCCCTTGTACGGGGAGTTCTACCCAAATACAAAACCTGTCCCAATCAGCATCAATGACCACACAGGTCTCTGTATACCTTCTCTGAGTAAAAATGACCTCTTGGGCCCACAATTTATACTCACAACATATATCAACTATCAATATAATCCATAGCATGAGTAGCATTATGGGCCCATAAAACAATACTCATAAACATACCAACTATGTATCATAGTTACAAGAGTTAATTATTTACTCTTACACAACATATATTAAAATCCTATAATTCTAATACATGTATACATAATGGGCCAGCGACAGCTTTTTTTTTTTTCTTCTACGCGCGGCCTCTATGATAGTCCACTCTCACGCTCCACATTACGTAAAATAGTATCCTCGACAGAGGTGAGCTAATGCTCGGTAGTGGAATCACCTACAAGTGGGTTACTCTCACTAAGTGCATATCCAATGCTCCAAATAAACACACATTCGAAATGCATGATCTACTTGAATGTCTAATTTCATCGACTCATACCCCAGTCCTCAGAGCTCCCTCACACTTGCCTAGAAAGCCATAGAATCCTCATTTTCAACAAAGATATTTGTTTTAATTTGTGGACAACCCTATGATGTATATCAATTGGGCCGGCTCCGACGATTGATATTTTATATGGACTACCCTGGAGTGTATTTCATTAAGGCAAACTCAGACGATTTATGTTTCGATTATGGACTACCCTCGTATTATTGTTTTTAGACCTCCGAAACCATTCTCAAAATCACCTCATGCACTCACTCCCTATGGTCTAGAAGATTGCCCGTGCATATGGAATGCATGATGTCAATTCCATTTCAATTTTATCACACATGCAAATATATAATAATCATGCATATATTATAATTTAAATCACACAATCATGTTATATAATTCATTCTTTTATAAAATTGACAACAGATAGTACTCAAACAAACTGTTGACGAATTATGAATATTGTTTCTTTGTTATTTTGTGGTATTTATTCGTAGAAAAAGCGGTAAACCTGATTTGTATAAACCATATCCAAATCATGGTTGCTTGTGAACCAAGATTCGTGCCATTCCGACCTCCTTACAAACCAATACATGATTTATTTCACAATTTACACAATTTCTAACCCAAACAGCCCGTGCACTGCCACGGACTACACAAATGGGTTTAAAAAATTCTAACATTTCGATCCTAAGATTTGGGACCGATCAAACGGTCCCTCACGGCCTCATTCAACTCAAACATTGTAAATACACTTAAACAAAGTGTAAAACCCAAGTAGGAAGAAACCCCTACCTCACTGAGTTTGTCAAAAACTCCTAAAACCGGTGTCCAAGCGTAGGTCTCTCCGCGTAGAGTAGCTTTCCTTCTTGTCAAAGATTACATTTGTGGTTGCCGAACCTAGAGAGAGTCTTCTCATAAGTACCGTCTGACCTCTTGTCCAATTTCTTCTCCCCCCACGTTTTTCTCTTTGGTTCAATTTGAAGAAGACAAGCACTATAGCGTTTTGTCTTTTTCTAACTTAAAACTTTAAATAATGACCATTATGTCCCTTCTTTCCCCAGTTTTGACACTCGGCACTCTCTCGACCGTCCATTTTCATCATTTCTTTACTCATGCCACTTATGGCACATGATACGTGTTGTATATGACTTTGTCATGAAGACTCTCTTTTCTGGCACGGCTTATGATGCCTGAAATGTGCCAACTCATTGTCTCGAATTGACGAAGTCGACGTGCTAGCTAGATTTCGTGAGACAATTCAGCGATAAATCCATTTCATCATCCGAGATGCGGAGAATAAATTTCAGATTTTGACCGAAATTCTGATTTACCATTTCGAAATTAGAATTTCTCTGGGTCTTACTCAGCCATGTTGGCGGTTGAGAAACGGATCAGCCAGGTTCCGAATTACCGGTTTCTTGGAGCAGTAGTTTGGGTCTTTGGCACCATTGTGAGTTCTAAGTCATTCGATTGTCAAGGTACCTGTTGTATTTTTGGTTTCCTTGCCAAAGGTGTCTGAAAAATTTTGAATTGTTCTCAGCCGGATCGGCGGTTGGGAATTGAATCAGCAGTTTGGGTTTGTAGGGTTGTCGATTTAGGTTTAATTGAAGCCCGTGACCTTTGTGAGTCCGGCTCATTCACTCCAAATCAGTGTAGGGCTATGTTTAGAGTCTAAAATGGGGTTTAGTTCAAGTTAATGTGGTTCAATTTTGGATTCTTAAGAATCAGGACTTATGCGGGTCCAAGGGTGATTAGTTAAGCACCAATAATCTAGTGTTTTGTTGAGCCGTTTCTTGGGATGTTGAATAGATATGGTTGCACAAGAGTGGTAGCATCAATGAGTGGTTGAGATGCCATGTATGGTTTCTCTGCCCAGCTGTTGCTTTTTTGATATCTAATTTTGAAATTGTATATTATGAAAATGTGCGACTAACTCACTTTACGGCGGCTTGGCTAGGGACCACGCAGTCTGGCATGCATTTGCCTTTTGGTTGAGTGTTTTGGCATATAGATACCAATTAGGTGGTCTAATCCAGAAGTTGTATGTTTAGCCTAGGGGCTATCTGATATGTGACCCATAGCCGCCCGCCTTGATTCACTAGTAGAGCCCAGGAGTTACAGGCACAGGGGTGCTACCTTATATGAGGTACCTTCCCGATAGGTAATCTGATCCCCGGACCCAGAAATCTAGTTTTCGCAGACCGCTTTTTCCATACTGGAGTCATTAGGGTTTTTTGTTCTTACTTGGTTTTCCCCTTTATAAAATAACAACAAAAGTAAGTGACTCAGAAAAGTGTTCCTCCCCCTCGGGACGGATTTTAGACAGAAAATCAACCACATTTGCTTTCATTTAAAAGCGTCCTTCCACGGCCCGTGGATCGAGAAAGGTCCACACCAGTATCTATCAAAATATCAATATTTTTCCAATTAAGACCATCAAAATAATCACCTTTAATTTTATAATTAGTAATCTTTTTATTTTGTTCAAGACTTTTAAAAGTAATTATTTTGCTAGGATGGATAGTATTGTTGGTAAAAGTCAATCGGGAACAAGAAGGTCTGTGATTAATGTATTTTGGTTTATCTCTTATGTCTAATAGGAAATCATCTTTAAAACTTATAGAAGAATTTTCTAGTGGATAAATTCTTCCAATATCATAAATAAATAATGCATTAAATCAATATAATCTTTTTGGGTGAAATATTCAATATGATGGGTATTGGATAGTGCATAAGCAATCTTATATGTAATAGAATAAGGTTTGTTGCCTTCTCTCATGAAATCTTTTCTTTTAAAGTCCTGGATTAAGATTAAAGTTTTATCAAAATCTTTATCTCCTAAATTATAGGCAATTTTTGGATAGATATTAAATATTAACTTTTGATATTTCAAATTTCCTCTGATTATTCCCAAAATTGCTTCTTTCTTGTTTGTAATTCTATTATCTAAAAGTGTCAAATCGATTAGGGTGTCTATGCCTTCTCTAAAGGTTGCACTAATGATCATTTGTATAGATCCTATATAAATCCAACCTATTTTACATCGCTCTTTTTCGTCTATTTTTTTAATCCTTTTTTAATATTTCTCCTTTTTCTAAGAAAGGAATTTCAATTTTGTTAGAAGTAACTTCTGTATTTAAAGCCTTTTCTTTTAAACTAAGTCCGTATCCCCTTAATATTTTCTTAATCCAAAATTTTCCCAAAGTTTTCTATTAAACCCAGAATATTCAGTTATATTATAATAAGCTTTTTTAATCTTTTTAAATAGATGACTATCAAACAATATATCTTGAGAGAAATCTCCTAGATCTTCTATAATCTTATTATCAATTATGTCACTCATTGAGATACTCTTCATGAACTAGACATTTCATTTTAGATTCTGTTTATAGACATATTCATTTTATTTTCCACCATTTAATTATTCATTTATTTACTTTTTATAAATTCTTAACTTTTATTATATTTTCAACGTCTGAATCTAATTCAATCTTCTTTTTTATTAAATTTATTAGGACATTCATTAGCATAATGTCAATTTGATTCTGAGCATAACACCTACATTCTTTTTGCTTTTTGATTTTCTATAAGCATTCTGTATGTCTAATTTTTCTAAATATTTTGGTTATTAAATCTAATAAAATATCTTTTAGTGTCCTCTCTTTTATAAAATCTTTTATTGGATTTCTTTTTCTTTTGTTTATAGGGCTTCTTCAAATCTCCTATCACAGTGATCAAATTATTTCCTTTACAGCATAGTACATTATCTTTTCTAATCGTTCTTGTTTCTTTTCTAATCTTTGTTCTAATATTCTTAAAGTGTATTTCATAGAATCTATAGTATTTAGTAGATGTTTACATTGTAAACAATTTGGATAAGGTTCTTCCATTTCTAATCTACTTGCATTGATACCATTTCAACCCTAGGTTTACACCCATCGAATGGTCCCTCAGTAACCTGTTTTATGCGCGGCACTTGCTGTGACACCCAGCTTACAAGTGTCTGGGTTCGTTGACAACAAATAGCAGCAGATACTTCGTGGATGTCAGGTGGCAGAGCACCACTCACGAAAATTGAGCAGAGTCTCTTTATGGGGGCTCTGCAAAGTAAATCTATCCCAAACGAGTTCTGGCCACACCGGTCCATATACAAGTAAAATGGCCATTTGGGCCCATGCATCTCACAAAATATATCCCAACCAACTATATTTATGGTTCAAGAGTTAATAAGTTACTCTTAATTCTTATATATTAAAATTTAAAATTCTAATACATGTTATACAAAATGAATACCAAAGCCACAACCCGACTTTCTTCTAAAATGCGGCCCTTAGTGAGCGTCGTCCTCCTGTACACTCTCTGTACCTGAAATAGTGATCCCTCGACAGGGTGAGCAATGCCAGTAGTGAAAATCTCCTACATGGGTTACTCCACTTAGTGCACATGCAATGATTCCTTATAAACACACACTCAAGAAAATACATGAGTCCTACTTGAATATGCACATGCCCGATCAGTGTCTCGGGCCTCGCGACTCCCTCACGCATGCCTAAGCTAACGTGAGAAAAACATCCTTTTATTTTCTTTCATATGGGTGCACTCACCTAATTTTCTAGAGTTTGCCCGGTGCATATGAAATGCATTATACCATTCTTAAACCACACATTCCAATATATCATTTACACATATGTTAACAAAATTTACATACATGCCCGTGTTATTTAATTCACATCAACGACATCAGAATTAGCTCACTTGAGCTAATTGCAATTCATTTCAATGAAACACACACAATTATGTTTTATATAATTCCACATCATGTTAACACATTTAATTACATGCATTAACATATTAATTCTCCACACAATTCAAGCCATTCATGCTAATATATATTTACATGCATGTATTAACACAATTAATTCTCATAATTCATATTATTCGATTATCAATCAATAACACCAAAATTAGCTCACATGGGCTAATTAACCAATCAAGCAATTCATTTTGAATCACTCAACAACATAAAAATTTGCACCAAAAATCACGTGAACAGTGAAACCCTCGAGTTGGCACTATTCAGGCCACCGCAATTAAGTTTCTTAGAAACCGGTTCAAAGCTTTTGAGGCCCGATATACGACCTTCTAGGTCTCAGCAAATCCCCATCCATAAAATGACCCTTAATAAGAATAAACCAGTGAAAAAGATCCTACCTCTTGGAGGTTGTCGAAATTCACCAAATCGGTATCCCGTACGTGGCCCTACGTAGGCGTAGAACAACTTTACTTCTTATTTGGCTTGACGGCGGTACGACGGCAGGAAATCTAGAGAGAAGGAGCTCTCTCTCTCTCTAAAAACTGAACCAGCCACTCACTGTCGATTTTGGTCTTCAAAATAAAGAAGATGACTATTGCTCTTTTGTCTTATACACTTAAACTTTTGCAAAATTCCCATCTTGTCCTTAAGTTGTGGATTTTTTGACACATGGCTTAATCTAAGCCATTCATTTCCATCCTCTCACTAATCATGCAACATGTGTCACATGAGTACATGTAGTAGGTGACTTTGTCACATCATGTCTCCTGGCTTCGTTTATGGCACGAGCACGGGTGTACCGAAAACTATGAAATTCAGGTGTCTCGGAATTTGGCGAAATTCTTTGTGGTAGCTAGATTTAGGTGAGGCCGATTTAATGGTAAAGTCCGTTTAAATAAATCAAAGAGATCTAGAAAAATTCTGGATTTTGATCGAAATTACTATTTTACTTTCAAAAAAAATTGGATTTTCTCGGGGTTTCACTTTCTGGGAATGACCTTAAGGGACTTGTCGGGGTGAAGCGATTTAGCTTCTAGTGTCCCATAGTCGCAAGGTCACAACTCGAGACATGATCAAGTTAGCCACCCCTACACATTATTTTCTGAGGTCGGCAACGGGCTCTAATACCATTTCGACCCGAGGTTTACGCCCATCGAATGATCAATCATTTTCACACAGTTTTAAAATCAAACTATAATTACAGAAATAACACTGAGCAATTACACGAGTATCACATGTAAATAATAAAAATTGACCATATCATAATCCTTGACATAATTCACGATATTATAATGTGTGAAGCAAACAGGGAGTTACTCTTATAAAATCTTATATTCTATTTAGTATTATCATGATATTGTGGATTCTCGCTATTATCGTGTTATTTTTAGGATTTTTGTGATAATCTTAAGATTGTATGATGGTGAGTTTGATTGAATTTTTGGATTTTTGTGATATTCCGCAAATTGGCATCAGAGCCTGTAAATTAGAAATGGAAGAACCTTATCCAAATTATGTACAGTGTAAACATCTTTTAAACCACGTAGATTCTATGAAACAGACTTTGAGAATGTTAGAGCCAGTCACAGAAACGAAACGAGAAAAGATTAGATATTTTATACTTGATGATGCCTTTTTCAAGCGGAGCCAAGAATTTGGAGCGTGGTCATTTGAGGCTGGACCGGATTGTTTAATGGAGCTGGGATGGCAAGGGCGTCACGGATCGTGGGTGCGAGCGGGATCGCGACACTTTGGTGATCTGCTTGGGCTCCGGACGTGGCCTCATCTGCGAAACGGAAGAAGGGGTCGGCGGGGGTGTGCCGTGGCCTCCTCAGATGCTAAGTCGTTTCTTCTGAAAGAAAGGCCTTGGGCGAATGTGTTGCATATGGTGTACGTGGGAGTGCGTGCCTTTCACAGGCCCCGAGATCAGCCATGTATTTATAGTAGATGTTCGACCCGGTTGTCTGTCTTCTAGGGTTCATTCTGATGGATTAGGATTTTCTTATCCGATATAAGTTTGGTTTTATTTGGGACAATCTTCCTTCCTTGTTGGGAGGAGATCCATTTGGTGATGATAATATTTATTATTTTCTTTTCCATGCTGATAAGATTTGGTTGGATCGGAAGGATGATATCTTGTTAGGGGTTATTATATTTTAAATGTGGGGCGAAATATAATCGATTTACGGGATGGACCTTCTAAATTCATCGAGATCGTCCTTTGGACCTAGCGGTAAGACGCCGTTTTGGGCTGGTATCAGGGACACAGGTATGCGTTAGGTGCGCCACTTCTTTGGGCTTGGTGAGTGGGCACAGGCCCCGTTTTCAAACCATCGGTTGCCCAGGCCCTTGGAGTGCGATTGTATTATGTGAGCGAGGGCTGTGTCGTTCTTGCATCGGATGCAATTTCACGATGTCTGTTTGAGGTTGGGTTAGTTAAGGCTTGGGTGCCATCATATGTCTTGTGATAATGATGACTCTTGGGTTTTTCGCTCGTTTCCCACTGCCTCTTCTAGTTTCTTTCAGTTTCTTTGTGGACCTCCTCTGTCACCATTAGCTTCTCACGGTCTCGAACCTCTTAACAGCTATCTTGTATTACTTTATTTGCTCGGGAGTTCTCTTGTTTGACCCTTTTATTAGTAGAGTCTTTTTTACGGCATTTTTTCCTAGGTAGCTTCTTAGTCTTATTCTTGGGACCCTTTGCGATTTCTACCTCTTTGGTTTCTCTTCGAGTTAGTGCGACGAGGCGTTAGTTAAAGCCAGTTGGATTTCATTTTATTATTATGGGTCCGGGTGGCTCTTCTTAGCTGCGTATTGGCGTTGGCTCTTCGGTTATTTGGGTTACAGGCTGAGTTAGGGATGCTTCGGTAGTTCGGCCATCAGTTGGACCCCAAAGCGTTCACAGGCGCCTTCTCTTCCCCGCCCAGATGAGATAAAAGGAAAATAAACCTAATTAAATATCACAGAAATTCGATTACCTTAAATGCAGCCGTCCCGACATCTTTATGACTATGGGACTGTGGCAAGTCGGTCGCGATAGGGTTACCTTTCTTTGAGCGTTATCGACCTCCCCACGGCGTCGGGTATAGACCTGGCGTCTTGACTTCTATGTAGCTTAGGTGCACAGGATGGTATATTTCTTTGAAATTCGCCTTTGATAATGAATGCCCGTTTTCCACTTTGCATCCCTTCATGAAGGGGTTACGCAACATTTCAATGTCTGTCGCTGACTCGCTCCCGATTTAGGGGTGTTTGGTGGGCTATTGGCCTTTTTTAGGGACAGAGGGCTTGGCGTCCTAGTGTGGCTTTGCTCCTCTATCTTTTTAGCCCAGAAGGGGGCTGCAGGGGGCTTCCTTTATTTCCAGGGCGCCTGGGCTCCTCTGGTGATCTACGAGTCTTCCTTCCATCCCATGAGTCGTGGAAGGCGGCCCCATTTCTTTGTGGCGGTGCAATTTGGGAATATGATCCTTCCGACAAGGATGATACTCTGGGCGTTCCGGTGGCTTGGACCACCCCTGATAATCTTCGTGTGTTTCCTTTGTTTTTGATGTAACTCGTGTGAAGGTTGTTGAATATTTCTAACTTTGCATTATTCTCATGCTTCAGGAATTGCTCAAACGACCTTAGTTATAGAAGATAATGTCGTAGCTACGGTGTTGAGCGGAGATATCACCGCTTTCGTCCTTATGCGGGCGATAAAATCGGACATTCTGGCCCAGTCGAGTCGATCTGCGCTCTAATGCTTGAGGCCCTTGCCTCCCCTTCCACCATGGAGTCTCGTTGCGGCCCCCTACATGACCCTCCTACCCAGGAGATTTTAGTCAGATTGGGGGCCTTGTATCTGGAAGCCGGAGTCACGGCATCAAAATCAAGCTTCGAGAAAGATTGGTGGTTTGGTCAAGGTTCGAGAGAATTGGGGGGCGTCTCAGGCTTGCTTGCTCGAAGTCGGAGAGGGGCGCGATCGCCTAGCAGTAGGAGCTCCTATTAGTCCTGAGCTCTCCACCCCCTTCTAAGCCTGCTGTAAAGGCAAAAAATCTCTTGGATGGAGTCGTCGAGGCGCGTTGGCGGTTATGCCTATTACCGTCTGGAATCCGTCACCCGGAGTGCTAGGCCACCTCCTCGAAAGTGGAAGGTTGAAGAGAAGAAATCGAATCGAGTTGGCGAGATGGGGACTCTTTGCTTTCTTTAATCTTTGAACACGCGAGTGCGATCTTGTCCGTCCTTAGGATTAGGCCTTTGGGTGAAAGCGGCGCCCGTTGATGAGGCTCGGCTCTATCCCTTTGGGGGTTGCCTCGGTAAGTCCGCATGTCCCGATAGTGTGCATTTCGGGTTGATCCGTGTTGGATGTTGGCCGTATTTGTCTGTGAGATAGCCACTCATTTGAAGAAATTAAGTAAATAAGGCCAAATTCACGAAAGCATGTAAAAATTGCCCGGTTATAAGGCGAAGGGAGCCTCTTTCTCCCAGGTAGATAGGAGTTGCAAAAACAGGCGCAGCGTATGGCCCAGAGGTGGAGGAACTTAAATCTGATCTAAAGCATACGCGTCGGCTCGTGCCCCGTGTAAAGTAGAGAGGGCCAGTTGAGTAAGCTTGGCGGCGGTTAGGCGAGCTTGAGGTCGGGAGTGGGCTCCAGGTTACCTTTGAGTGGTCTGATCGGGACCGGGATGGGGATGGGCTGATCCTCCCGGTGCGAGCTTGGTGATTAGGGAGGGGCTCGTCATCCGGGGGGCGGCTGCGGGAATCTGAGAGGAGGCTGCGTACGGCTAATGGCGATCATGTGCTTGATAAAAATTACAGGCGACTAAGCGTGGCTCGTGGTGGGAGCCTCAGGAATTTGCTTGCTGCTCCTGCTCTTTCCTCTCATATGCCCAGTGGCACAAACAAGCATTTCGTCGTAAAGCCTCATTTATCGTCAATGAGAAATGACTGAATAAGTGTCGCGGATCTTGAGGATCACCCGCGTAAAATATCCTTAGTTCTTCAGAGGATGATATTATTAAACGGCGAGGATGACGAGTCTCGATGGGCCTCTGGGGTGGCTCGCTTTTATTGAGGAAGGCGGGTGCGTCTCTGAGACTTGGACTTGACTTGATCCTCGGTGGCGGGGCGATGCTTTCTCTGTAATTAATCTCGAGGCAGGATACTCCTGCTGACCCGTTTCCCACTCTTCATGCGATCTGTTCCTCCTGCGCGTCTAGGTTTCTGTACTCATTCTTACCTTTGCGTCTCGACAACTATATTTTTCTTTTTATGTACACGCTTCCTTTTGCCGGGCTGGGGCGAGACACTATGTAGCTCTCTTTAATAAATATTCATTTTTTATCGTCTGCGTTCTCCTTTTTGTAGTATTTTAAGCTTTTCTTCATGAATTGTGTAGCTAAATTGAAGTCCCACAGGTTGGGGCGATTAAGCTCGTCAGGCTAGATTCTTCGAGAAGCCGTAGGCTAATTTGTATGGTGAATTTGATTCCTTATTTTGCATGACCTATTTTTAGCGAACTAAATCGGCAGACGGCTGATCTCGTCGGTGACTTGCATGAGTTGAGCCAGTTCCTTAGGTTGCATATTTTATTTTTTTGGCGAGCTTCGTCGGCTTAGGCGGCTGATCTCCGTCGGTCGGCCGTAGGATTGAAAGATTCCTTAGGTTGCATGACTATTTTTGTGAGCTTCAGTGACAGACGGTGATCTCTGTCGGTGACTTGCGGGTTGAGCAGTTCCTTAGGTTGCATGACCTATTTTGGCAGGCTCGTCGGCAGGCGGCTGACCTCCATGGTTGGTTGCATAGGTTGAGCGGGTTCCTTAGGTTGCAGGCTATTTTTGCGTGAGGGCTCGTCTCGTGGACTCCTAGAAGGCTCGTGATGTAGACGGTTAAATTTGAGCTAAATCCGTATGAAGCTAACGAGAAAAGCTGTCGGTATGGCCCATTGGGCGGGGGGCTCGTCCATGTGAATTCTTTAAGAAAGAGCTCGTCGTATGGCTGTTTGAGCGAGGAGCTCATCTATGTGGACTTCTAGGAAGAGCTCGTCAATGCGACAGGTTGGGCGAGGCCTAAATCCGCCGCAGGCTTCTTTGGAAAGGCTCGTCGGTATGACCCATCGGGCGAGCTCGTCAGTGTGAGTTCTTGAGCTCCGGCGGCTGGGATTTTCTAAATTGAGATGGCTCCTTAGTGGCGGCGTGACCTGTCGGAGTGAGGCGAACTACGTTAAGTGAGATTTGCTTGGCTCCTTGCGGGTGGCCTTGAGTGGCGTTCGGCCTGGGTTGATCGACTCGTTTGGCGGCGTGGCTGTGCTAGTGGCTCGATGTGAAATTTGCTTGGCTCCTGATGGCACTTGGTGGCGTTCAACTGGGTGGCAATGTATTGGAGTGTGTCTTTGTTTGATGTCGACACGAGGCGTGGCTGTGCGGAGTAGATGGGCGCTCGTCAAAGTGAGCCTCTTGCCCAGGCTCTTGGCGTGGCCGTGGTGGCGTTCAGCCCAGGAGTGGCGATGTAGTCAAGTGGCAGTGTGGCACGGTGATCGGCTCCTGAGACGTGGCTGTGCGGTGGATGAGCTCGTCAGAGTGGGCTGCTTGGCTCCCCGTGGCTGTGGCGCGGTGGCGTTCCGGCGGTGGCGATGTGGCCAGAATTGGCGTGTAGCCCGGAGTGGCGATGTGGTCGATCCTCGTGAAGGGGCGTATCCTTTGGGCATGCTTTGTTCAGGTCGGTGAAGTCGATACAGAGTCGCCACTTACCATTTGCTTTCTTGCGAGCCGCGGCGTTTGCCAACCCTCGGGATACTCCACCTCTGAGTCGGCTCCGCGAGTGGAGACTTACGCTCTCTCGTTATTGGCTTTTTGCCTTTACGATCTGAAGCTCCTTCGCTTTATGGCCAAGTTTGAAAGTGGTGAAGTGTCGACCTATGGGTGATCTCTTGTAAGTCGATTCCTCAGTGTCGCTCTTTTTTTTTTTTTTTTTTTTTTTTTTTTTATGCGAAGGCGTCTACGTTGCATCTCGCGGGTAAGGAAGCTTTTAAGATCTTAGCTAGTTTACTGGGTAGATGGGTGGGGATGTGCAGGTCGTCGTCGATCCCGGTTCTAGCTCTTACGAGGGGCTCGGGTCGGGTGTGAGCGCCTGCATCAGTCTCCAGTTTCGTCACATTCACGTTGTATCGACCGCTCTTTTGTAGAGGTGTGTAGCATTCTCTGGCCACACGTTGATCTCCTCGAACCATCCCTACTCCGTGTATGGTTGGGAACTTGATTATCGTATGTAGTACTGCAGCGGAGGATGGCCTTTATTGCGTTGAGAGAGATACACTAACAGCATATTATAAGGTACGATCGGCGTCTCTGATAGGAGATCTTGTTGTTATCGTACTTTGTGAGGCTCTCGAGGTGAGCACGTTGGATTAGTGAAGAGTAGCACCTTTTTCTGGAAAATCCCACTTGGTGTGTTGGCGAATCTAATTTTCTCTCGAGCGCCCATCTTATGAAATTGTATGAAGATGATGCTCCAAGGTAAGACTCAGATTAATCAATTAGGACTGATGGTATCTTGTTGAAGCTCTCTTTGGCCTGTGCAAGATAGTCGTAAGTGTTGGCATCCCTCGGGGATCGGTCGGAGAATGTGATGGATGTTGTTGGCGTGGCCCGTTTTGGATCGATTAGTTCCCTATTTCGGCCGGCCCCGATCTGCGCGAGATGGGCTTCGGGCTGAACTAGACTCTCCTCCTCCTGCCTTGAATCCTCCGAGGATCACTGGATTTTGAGGGGTTGTCAGTCTTTAAATCGTCACATACAGCCGAATTCGTGGTTGTTGAGTTGGGACACAGTTACGGGCGGATCAGACTGATTCTGCGGAATGTAAACCGGGAGTATCCACGCGTATTAAATTACTCTTTACTCTCTTGAGTTGTATCGCGTTCGTCGAGTGGAATTAATCATGATCCTATGGAACTCGCGATGTAGTTATCTCTTGACGCAGGATCGGCTTCATCACGGGTTAGCCATCTGAGGGGTGTTAGTTTCGTACTTTGCGGGGACTGTGACCTTTGGGGTATCGGAGGGTGCAGTGTTTGGGGCGAATAAACGTTTGTCGTCGATCTCTCGGGCTGCGGTGGACCGGAAGATCTGCAGAGGTTGCCGCCTTTGAGATCGTTCTTCATTTTTCGCTGCGGAGATCCTTCTTAGTCGCTTTGTCTTTTGGGAGAAGCCGTCCTCGTGGTTTATGCATTCCTCTTCTCTTTATGAGTTGGAGGAGCTCTGCTTCTTGGATGTGAGGCTTCTTGCCAGTTTATATACTTACTCCTGCTTTTGCGGCACCTAGGCCATGCTTGCTTGAGGTTCTTGGATGAAGAGCCTTGGATCACTTATTGCCTCCCTAACGGCTAATGAATGGCGAATTCTGTTTTCATAGTATATCTATCTTGGGGACTCGGCGTTGAATCTTTGCATTAGGACTTGGGGACTTCCTGCTGCCACAGCGTGGTCAATAGATGGTAACTCGGGTTTACGCATGCGTCTGGCCCGATGAGTGGGAGGCGAAACCATGATGGATAGTTCTCTTGAGATGAAGAGATTGATGAAGGGTAGATTCTATTAAACCAGAGCGAATTTGGGCCCTTTGGTAATGATAGCGAAGCCACGTATTCGCACGAGTCCCGTGCCCATGTAACTCCATTTGATTTTGTAAGTATTGGGGTGGTCATTGGAGTCTTATTCCGTGAATGCATCACTGCGACGTGCAGATTTATTTGGAAGGGGTAGCGTAGCACCTCATTTATGAAAGTGGTCGAGTTTTCTATGCCAAGGTGTCATAGTGTAGGCGTCTCCTTTAACCACCTCCTTCCTGCATTTGAGTTCTTGTTGGAAGGCTCTAAACCTCTGCTCCCATGATTGTTCTCTTGCTCCTGATTTGAGGTGATGTAATTCTTGATTCCAGACATATCCTCAGAGCATTTACTCAGTTTCCTCTTCCTCGAGGCGATTATGAAGATTAAAATTGCTTATGTCGAGTGGGACATACTGCTCCCTGTTTTTTTTTTCTTTACTGGGAATCGGCCGTGTTGCTCCTCCGGGGGAATGTATGACCTTCACAGGTGCAGCCGTGTCTCTTGTGAGTGCATACATCAAGTAAGTTGTTAACTCTTTATCGGCGTTGATTAATGAGTGAGGCTTCCACTTCGTTTATCGTGACTTGCATTGCTCCCGATATCCAGAGCCCATTATTCAAAATAAATGCGCGGATCACTGCATCTTGGCTGGATCAAGCGTTATCTGCTTATGTTTCTGGTGATTAATACCATGATGCTGAGAAATCGAGTTATATTTATAAAAGGCATCGTTTCAGCGGTGTGGCGTGTGCTTGATGATGCCTTTTTCAACTGAAGGCTGGGCTAGGCGTATTGAGGGTATTTGACTGGAGTGTGAGGTGTTTGTGTCTTTGGGATATGCGTCGGATAAATGCAGGCTGGCGGGATCGCTGACAACTGTTGATGGGCTGGACGTGCTCCTGCGAGCGAGGAAGAGGGATTCGGCGGGAGTGTGCGTGGCCTCTCCGTCTAGGTCAGATTTCTTTGAAAGAAGGAGCTGCTTGAAGTAGAAATATGTTGCATATGAGTATGCGTGCGAGTGCATTACCTTTCACCGTGGGGTGGCCATGACTGGTAGGTAATCGACCCCGGTTGTCTTTGTAACTAGTTGTTCCCATTGGATGGGATTTTCTTATCAACCTTCAAGTTTGGTGATGGGTTTGAAAAGTGTTTTTGGATAATCTTCCTTCCTTATTGGGGGGAGATCCAATTGGTGATGATATGTTATTATTTTCTTTTCCTTACTGATAAGATTTGGTTGGATCGACAGGATGATATCTTGTTAGGGGTTATTCTATTTTACGCCAAATGAAATATAATCATTTGCGAGGATGTGGACCTTCTAGTCGTCAGATCGTCCCTTTGGACTAAACGAGGCGGGCCTTCGTTTTGGTGTTTGTAGTACCTAAAGTCTGGGTATTGCATTGGGTGCGCCACTTCTTTGGGCTTGGTAGGTGGGCTATGACTGATTTTCGGCTCACATCGTTACCAATGGAGTATTAGTGAAACGATTCATCATCAAATAAAAGTTAATTGAATTGATGATTATCTATAGGCAGGATTACGACATAGTGGCTTCAAATATACAGCATACTGGTGATCATTTGGTATATGAACATATTGATGGAAAAGATGATTGGAGCATTGGAATAGTTCTACCCTGTGAAATTTTGAGATAAGTAATAATGTTCATCAAAAGTTTAAAAATAATTGAATCTGATAAAATACTATTGAACACTGATCAAAGAACTACATATAACTCTAAATGATTTAGATAGAAAAGTATCAGGATTAATGGAACCATCGCCTATTAGGAGCTCTATATTTGACCAGGGAAAAGGATTCTCTAAGGAAGACATTCAAAAAAAATTTAAGAAAAAGTAAGATGACAATATTAGTTTTTATACTAATTAGAAATATAATTCATATTATAATTATGAACAGCCCAAGCTTTATAATTCAGGGCCAGAAAGGCAGTGGATGGCTTATATAATTAGGATTACATTACAAATAGAAATGAATCAATAGAGATTTTAGTACTATGAAGATTATGATCCTTCTTTGTCTAGATAATTACTATTCGGACCCGAGAATATTGGTTTGATGGTGATGAATAAATGGTTCAAAATCAACCTTCGATTAAAGATAAATTTAAGTCGGACATTGAAAATTAAGTCAACCAAATTACAGATTTAAAAATGAAGAAAATCCTATAGTAGAGAGAAAATTTATTAATACCCCAGTTGAAGCAATTTGCATTAGATATTCTGAATCTCGAGAATAATCTGAGATTTAGACCTAGACATTCTAGAACTCCAACCCGTAAGCGCACTTCTATTTTTGGGCCACTAAAAGAAGAAAATAGTTCACCAGTAGATAAAATTAAAAACCCGAAAGGAATGATATTTTTGTATATATGAATCTAGATTAACCACGATATATCATCTACCCTGGATAGATGGGAAACCTCTATAAGACTAGCCATCACAGTCAATCAAATGACCAACGATGATGCAAAAAGATATATAGGAATGTGTGTTATTGGCTTTACAATTACAGCGAAATTTAAGCAAGATGATAAAGCTCAAACTTTAGATGGTATGACATTCTGTTGTTATCATGAAGTTTGTTCATCGTAAGAGGATTGAATTCCTTAGTGGGGATATATTGATGGATTCACACCCAATATCTTTGAAAATATGTTCATGCTTCATTATTTAGAGTAAATAATATGTCTTTTAGATCGATATGTTTTAGTCACCCGGGGACTACTATTACCATATATGGAAGGTGGAGCGGATACGTATATCTAAACATGTTTTTACTCAAAATACTTTGGATCAGCAGGGGTCTGCATGATAGAATTACCCTTTTGTGATTCAATACTTTGGGAAGAAAGGATTTCCTTTTAAAGGAAAGTTAAGCGAATGGTGTCATCAGAGCATATTTGATTAAAAGAAATTCAAAACAATTAGAAGAGATAATATTTTATCTTTGTAGAAATGATTTGATCAACATTATAGGAGATTTATTGACCTATATAAACAAAAGAAAAAGAAATTCAATAAAAGATTTTATATAAGTTATGGTCGGAAAAGATATTTTATCAAAAGGAAGCCTAAATATTTTAGGAAAAATTGGAATACAAATAGAAGAACGATTTATAGGAAAAATCCTATAAAAACACAAAAGTATTTAGGTGTTATGCTTGCAATCAAATTGGGCATTTTGCTAATGAATGTCCTAATAAATTTAATAAAGAACATTGAAATAGATCTAGACATTGAAAATACGTGAAACAAGAAGAATTGCCAAAAACTCAAATAATTAGAATCTAAATGATACACTCGGATAGAATATCTCGAAGCAGTTCGGAAACGAAATGTCGATTAGGTAGAGAATATTGAATGGAGTAAGCGTAGAGTGTGCTTAAGATTAATGAAGAATTTAGGATGTTTTTCTCAAGATATGCTATTTGATAGTCATTTCTTTAAAAAGATTAAAAGCAGAATTATAATATAAGCTGATATTCCTAGATTTAATCGAAACTTTAGGAAAATTTTGGATTAAGAAGACATTATGTATTCTGGACTTAGCGTAAAAGAGAAAGCTTTAAATATAGAGATTACTTCTAATAAAATTAAAATTCCTTTATTAGAAAAAGGAAATATACTAAAAAGGATTCAAAAATAGATGAAAATAACGATGTAAAAATAGGATAGAGTTTATAGAGATCTATACAAATGATTATTAGTACTAACTTTAGAAGGCATGGATACTCTGTAGATTTGCACTTTTTAGATAATAAATTGTAAAGTAAAAGAAGCAATTCTAGGAATAATCGGAGAAATTTAAAATATCAAAGTTAATATTCAATATCTACAAAAATTTGCCTATATAATCTTAGAGATAAAGATTTGCGATAAAACTTTGAGTTTAATCCAAGCTTTTAAAAGAAAGATTTTTATGAGAGAAACAAAGCCTCTATTCATACAAGATTGTATAGCTATCAAATACTCATCATATTAGTACTTTGCTCAAAGGATTATATTGATTTGCTTTATTATTCCATGATAATGGAAGAATTCTCTGAGAAAATTCTTCATAAATTTTAAAAGATGATTTCCTATTAGATAGGAAATGAACCAAAATGTATTGACACTTGGAACCTTCTTGTTCAGGTGTCCCTTACAGACAATACGATTCATCTTAGCAAAAGAGTTACTTTTAAAAGTCTTGAACAAAATAAAAATATTACTAACTATAAGATTAAAGGCAATTATTTTGGTAAAACTGGTGCGGAAAATATATTGATATCTTGATTGAAATGTGATGCATTTGTCAAGGCAGAAAAATCTAATTTTCTGAAAGATGGTAAAATGGTAATTTCGGTCAAAATCCGGAATTTTCTAGATCTCGGATGAAAAGCGGACTTACCATTGGAATCGTCTCATGAGATCCTGGCCTACCGTTGAATTTGGTTGAATTCCGATAAAGTCAATTTAGCGTTTTGAGAGCGCGAGAGGGTCACGAAGCCTTAGCACGGCGCGGTGGTTCGTAGAGTCTGTATATCGTCATGCGAAATTAATCCAAACATGTGAAATTTCCAGTGTAAACATGGGTGAACTACATGGCATAGATGTCATTGGATAGAAATCCAAAGTAGATGGATAAAGTGGATAGGAATCAAACCCGACCCGATGATGGCTTGACATGTAAGTGAGAGGACCCAGTCTGGCTCCTCTTTTCCCAAATGGTTTGGGAGGGAAAATGAGAGAAAGAAAAGGAAAGAGAGAGAAAGGAAGGGATTTTAGAGAGAGAGGCTCGACTTCTCTCTAAATTTTACGAAAGATCAGTGATGAATCCGGTGGATCGAGCCCAGGGGGATTCTTCTCTGGCTGAGACTCTGGCGTAGGCACGAAAGGTTTGTGGAGTTCGGCAACTCGGGAGGTAGAGGTCTTCTCCTACTTTGTTTATTTTCTGTTTGAAACCATTAAAATGGTTTGGTTTGGAAGGTATGAGACCATGTGAGTGAATGTTTGATCGATCCAAATTTGCCCAAATGCTTGAAATTTGGAGGCCCCATTTTGGAAATGAATCCGGAATGATTTTGGTATTATTAGTCATATGTATTGTTGTAAACATAAATTGTAGTTAAGAGTCATTTGGAGCCGAAATGGCGTGAGTTTTTCGATCCTCGGAGTGGGGATCGAATGGAGATTTTGACGGGTTCGGACAGCCACGATGTTATTTAGGAGTATTAAAGCAGGTTAGGTTGATGGTTGGAATGAAATTGTCCATGTATATTTGTTATAATATTGCTTAAAATGAATGGCAGTGTATGCGAGAAAGGAATTATTATTGCATAGATTTAATGTATTAACATGATGTTTGAATTATAGAGGAAATATAATTGTGTGTGAGCCGTTAAAAATTAAATTGTTTATTAGCCCTTGTGAGCTAATTTTGATGTTATTGCTGTGAATAAATAGCATTATGGTTAGTAGTATGTGAATTTTGTCAATATATGCAGTTATTATATTGGTATGTGTTATATGAAAATAACAATGCATTTCATACTGCCCAGGTAGCTTCGACAAATAGGTGAGTGCATGACATGAAGAAAAGGAAAATGGTTGTGAAAGATTTCAAGGGAAGATTTTCTGGAAGAGATTGCCTTGGAGAGTTATCAATGGATTCTATTGGAGGCCCATGGTATTTGGAGATTACCTAATTCATCTCAGAGGGTTCATCGATAGATTTCACAAGAACTCGGCGGTATGTTTGAGAACAAAACCTTTTTGTTTTGAAAGCGGTGTTTCTCACACTTGGCAAAGCATGCGTGAGAGAGTCGGTGAGGGCTGAGGAAGTAGGAAGGTGAGTCACATTCTCATCCATTTCATGTAGACATTTAGTAGGAACATATATATTTGCTTGAATGTGTTTGGTTGCCGTGCGTGTGCGCCCGGTGGGGAGTAGCCGTGCTGAGATTATCACTAATGAAGAACATGCCGTCGTGGGATCCCACTTTCGATCTGGGGGCTCATTGGAGGCCACTTTGAGAAAGGCGAGCATGTGGCTTTGGTAAGATATCTTTATAAAACATGTATTAAATTACTTAATTTTAATATGTTTTGTATTAAGAGTGATCATAACAACTCTTGAGACTATTATAATATAGTTGGATGTATTTTTGGTAATTATGATGTGTAGGCCGTTTGTATTAAGTTTTTGCTCATGTATTGGTCTCATGATATGAGAGACACGGTTTTTCGCGGAGTTGACGGTGATCAGCAGGACCAGGGAAATGGGGCATCACACTGACCTCAATTTTATATTTCCCTAGTCTAGCATTCATGTATTTAGAACTCAAGAATTAATGGGACATTAAAACCATAAACTTTAATGGAGAAAGATTTAGAGTAACTAAATTTTATCTTTATTTTAATAAGATATAAATCAAGAAATAAAATTACCTCTAATGGTTTGAAGGCGAGAAGGAAAAATGATACAATAATTATTATGCTAGGTATGACTTTTTTAGAAAGTATGAGCCTTAAGCTGATTACCTCTTTGAAAATTTAATAGTACATAATAACAGTAAGAATTGTCATTCCAAAAATGACCGATTAATTCTCTAAATATATTCATGACTTTAACTATACGATTACAAAGCGAGAGACAGCACTACTTTGCTTATATTGATTATGGCTCTAGCTTGTGCCTATCCAAACCTAATTGCTTTCCTCTCGAATATCTTGAAAATCTTCCTCTTGTCGAGGAAAGATATTTTAAATAAAGATATTATTCTTCATAAAGGAATAAAGTACCCAGAAGATTATTAAACAAATGCATTTATTTAAACTACCCTCACTTTATTTCCATGTACTCTTGGATCATTACCTCTTAGGGAAATAATTTTCTTCAACTCTTTGAGTGTATCGAAACAATGTTTTCCATTATCTTCGATTCAAAACTCCATGTAATCATTGGATTACCGCCCCTTGATTAAAACGAGTCTTTGCTCGAAAAACCCCTATTCCTTTTCTACCGCGCATCCAACGTGGTGATTTACCTGTAAATTTTCTTCCCATAAAAGATTTTGATCGCCATCGCCCTTTATTAAAACTTGACACTCAACTACTCTATACACTTGAGATTAAAACGCGTTCAGAAAAACTTGAATCCTTTATATTGACAATCCTTTACAGTGCAGGATAATAATAAAGATTTATGCTGCTAATTCAAAGATCAAATAAAAGTGTCTGGATAAAGCCCATAAAGACATAATGAACTCGATGTAGAAGAATTTCAGCAACAACTAAATGAATTATCAAATCTCAAATTGATTAGACCCTCTAAAAAGCCCTCATAGTGAGTCAGCTTTTGTAGTCTACGAGAATAGAAGCGAGAATCAATCGAGAATAAGGGAAGAATGGTTGTTAAATATAAACATTCAAACAACATATTAATACAGTGTTCTTACCATAGACTTATTAATAATGAGATAAATTACATTCAGATTTATTATAAGTCAGTACCTCAAATTAAAAATAGTAGATCCAGCCATTCTTATATAGCACCTGAGATACTCTGCAGATGGATGTGGTACCACCTGGATAAATGCATCAGATCTTTCGGCGAAGATGGATATAATATATTTAAAGGATATGATTTTATTCATGTCTATGTTGATGATATGTTGATATCTTCATAAAATGAAAAACAACATCTTTAACATTTAAATACCTTTGTAGATTTATGTATTACTCATGGAATTGGACTTTCGAAGAAGAAGTCAATCATAGGAGAATCAAAAATTGAATTTTTAGGACTCATAATAGATTCTAAAGGAATAGAACTTCATAATCATATTCTTGAAAAATTAAGTTTTCGGAAAAATTAATGGTCAGCAGTCTACAAAGATTATTAGGAATGTAATTATGCGAGAAGGATTTATAAAGAATCGTCTTTGAACTTAGAAAACCATTAAGAAAAATTAACTAGTGAAAAACAAAGATTTGGTATCATTTGAGAGAGACATGAGAACATATAAAATTTATAAAGTCTCAGTATGTTAGTTTGCCAAAACTAGAAGCTTCCTTTAGATAACGATGATTTGATTCTTGGGGTGATTCTTAAAAAGTACGAGAGCCGAGTTCTCAAAAAAACATATATGATAATTGAAGAATTATATGATGCCCCAGGCAGAGGTCCCGTTGACCACCGTCAACGCAAAACTCTATATGTCTCCTTATCACTTGGAACCCGTATAGTAAAAATAGTCCATCGGCTTCCATACATCCTACTCACTAAAATGTATATTTCATACAAAATAAGTTAATTTACAATTTGTTTTGGTCGCAAATTATCCAAAGCTGGATCTTTTAACCATATTTTTTACAAGGAAATACACATAACAAGGCCACATATGGCCATTTCTTAAATCTCTAAGGCCTCGGATCGTCCGTCCCAGTGAACCTTCAGTACTTGGAAATAATTTTTCCCTCGACCCAAGGGATGACGATACTAGTAATGATATTTTCCTCATGGTTACTCCCAACCTAAGTGCTCAATACAATGTAGTACACATTCATTGATTCATGATTCCTACTCCTTATGTCTAAATGCTATGGATGAGAATGGGACTCTCACCCTTTTTCCCATATCTAGAGCCCTCATGTTAACTCCTCGCATGCCTAAGCGAGTGTGAGAAAACCATTGTTTTCAAAACAAAAATTTTTGTTCTTGAAAACATAATACCGATTACCGGTAAAATCATTGGACAACCCTCCGGTGGATTCTTTGGGTGGCACAAGAATGAATCATGGGGTTCTCGGGATGAGTTGAATATTGTCAGGGTTCATGATCTTGAAATCCAACTTCATGATGCGTTTTCGTATGGCATATCCACTGTGTGCTTCTGGGACATCTGATTGTATAAATCGTATGCCATTCACCTGTAATTATTATATCTTAAATTATATATAAAATAGTTTATAAATAATGTATTTGTTCGTTCAACGTGGAAAATATTGTCAAAATTGTATCGTGATCAATAAGATCAATGAGTCATCCGGTTGCCTCCTTTCTGCATATGCTGATCAAGACTCTCTTCATAAGTTCGCGATCATAGTAGTTCTGTGCAAATGACCGCTCTGGGGTTCTGCTGGTCAGTCTTTTGGGCGAAACGAAACATCAGGCCTCAAGATATCTTTATCCATTAAAATGAAACTCTTAGCCAAAGAATAAAACAAGTAGGAAAACCACTTACCTCCGGGTGCCGAAACTCCACAAGAGCTAGTACCCACTTTCGTAGCCCTTGCGGCTATGAATGACTTAATCCTCTTGTTAAGCGAGGCAGCGATTAGATCAGCTTCAGAATTCTAAAGAAGGTGGGCACTCTCTGAATCCCTTCCTCTTTTTCTCGATTTTCTATCCCCTCTTTTCCTCTCCCCAAACTAGTTGGGAGAACTTGTGAGAGGGACTTGTCCTCTCGGGGCCCAGTGTGTCCATTCTCGTTGGACACCTCGAGGTTGCACATCACCTTATCTCTTCCACATTGGATTTCTTTCTAATGGCATGAGCCATGTGTCTCTGTGTTTGCCAGCGCTCATGTTTGGCCCAGGCTCACGGTGGAAGCGTGTCTCACCTTAGGCCGCTCGAGTTGTGCCCACATGTCCCGCACCATCATCTGTACCTTGAAAACATGAAGTGAGCTATCTAAAATTATTAGTATGATCCTTAGTAGCTAGATTTAGTGAGAATGATTCCAGTGAAATGCATTTTGTCATCAGGATCTAGAAAAATTCGATTTTGTAAAGTACCATTTTACCCTTTTTCAAAAAATTAGAATTTTCTCGGGTTTTACAAATTATGTCGTTATACTGCAGGTACATTTACTCCTATAGAAGAAAAATATCATATTAATGAAAAATAATTTCTAGTGGTTATTAAAGGATTAAAAAAGTTTTCATATTTTTTACTACCTAAAATTTTTTTGTTAAGAACTGTTAATACTCAGGTTAAAGCTTTCATTAGAAATAATTTACCTTGACTGAATATAAAGATTAATTAGATAGCAAAACATTGCTCTGAGTATATTTTTGACATTGAAATAATTCGCTCTAACAAAAATATTATTGTAAATTTCTTAACAAGAGATGGATCAAGAAAGCAAAAGCGAAGATTGATAGGAGAGATTGGCTTATCCTCTACGAAATATCAAAGATTTTTATCAAATAATTCTTATTGATTGTCTAGATGGAAGCATCGTCAGAGACCTCTCACAGAAAAAAATTAAAGCTAGCGTTAAAGGTTTGTATTGATTTGGAAAGACTTGTTCAAGGAAATTATACATCTTTTGAAATGGTTTTAACATCCTATTTCAAAGCGATGAACTTGAGATTTCAGATATTAGTCTTCATGAAGATTCAGAAAATGATGCTTCTTCTAGCAAAGCCAAAGCATCAACAAAGATTTCTCTAAGACCACAGACATCTAAGTCTGAAACGATTTTTGAAAAAAATATGATATCTCCAGATAGAGAAATCATGAAATTACATGGCCAAACCATGGAAAGATTATTCGTAACCCATACTAAAGAAATGATTGTCGATCGTCGGCATATACCCAGTTCATTTTCTCACAGACAAATCCACATGAAATACGGGGCCATTATGATTTTGGTAGTATCGCTACCATATACATGACTTCTCCCGATTTTTTAGAAATCGAAAGATTACCTGGATGGATTAAAGAAGGCATAAAAGATAATTTTGGGAATAATCCCATGACAAAGATTGATGATACCATAGCACTTGATTTCTTGATCTTTGATCACGATTTTAGTCAAACACCTTGATGTGACATTTCATCAAAATGAGAAAGGTTCGCTATGAAAAAAGTATGATTTAAAGCCTTTAGAAAAGATTTTAAATCATTGATAGAAAAAATGTTATTCATTCACAGAAGAGGTTTAGAGGATTGATTGTCATTAAAGGGAAAATGAAAAATGCTTTAAAACAACCCTTCATAAGTTATGGTAAACCATACAAGATGGCCTCTATCATGATCTCAGTCGATTGTAGGTCCACTCCTAACTAAGCAAGAAGATTTCTACTAAAGAAAATCAACATGATTGAGAATGGGAACTCTGCTCTTCTCCCCAGGCACTCCACTATGTGGAGAAAAGATTATTTAAAAGTGACAACCCTCAAAGATTTGGGACACACAAATGGATAAAAAGTATAAAGGAAGAAAGTGATTGATGAAGATGTAGCCTTTGCGCCCCTGGTTTATCGCCCATGGTTTTGCAAAAGTAGCCAACAAATTTCACCCCATGGTTTTTCAAAACCAGACAGCTGGAAAGATTTTGTAAAATAATGATTTGAAGTTCGGGGTTTCATGTCCGGCTTCCACTATAAATATGGTGTGCTAAGTTTTAGTGAAGGAGCGAATCTACTACTATAGCTTTAGATGCTCCCTACGTAAAATATTTGGAAGGATTTGCTATAAGATTGTAAGTTTTTCTTTCTGTAAGCTTTGTATTTTTACTATAATGATTGGCTAAGAACATTATTCTAAGCCTTTTAATATTATGTTATAAATAAAGCATATTTTATTCAATAAACCTTGTTATTATAGTTCCACTTGATCTATAAAAATTATTATTTAATTGCCTACGCCCAAAGGTAGGAAATGAATTTGGGCTATGCTAGTAGTATCTGAAGGTGTCTCATGGTGAAGGTATGGAGTCCTGCCATAGGTCTGAAGTGGGATTAACAGAGTTGCCTGGCTCTGTCTTCCCGGATACTATTTGGTCAAAAATCAATTAAGTGGTGATAGTTATGGAAGCATGGTGGACCTATAGTAATGGGCGTTTACTCCATAAAATTTGATTTTATTTTACATAATATGATGAGAGCTTAGAATATCAAATTTATCGTGTAAAACAAATTAAATCTGCTAAGTATTATCATGATGGCCCATGGATTCTCTTATTTATCATGTTGTTTAAGATTTTTGTGATAATATCATGACAATACGATTTAATTTGTTTTACATGATAAAATTTGATACTCTAAGCCTCTATCATATTATGTAAAATCAAATCAAATTTTATGGAGTAAACACCCGTTACTATAAGTCATTACTTCCGCCTTCTCACCCTTGTGATTTTTAGCCAAGACCAGCATCGGAAAACTGAGCCGAGCATCTGCAGTAATCCGCCAGGCTCTGGCAGAGACTCCTTCTGCCGTGAGGCTGCAACAGTCTACTGGCTCACGGCAAGTCGTTTCCACCTTTGGCGCTAGAAGCTTGATAAATAATAATTTTATAGATGATGGGTTTACTAATAATAAGGTTTCTTTGAACAAAATATGCTTTATTGCCTGGCATATTATATAAAAAGGCCCAGAATAATGTTCTTAGCACCCGATAATGATAAAAATAGAAGCTTCTGAAAGAAAAACTTACGTCTTATAATAGTCGCTCTGAAATATTTACATAGGAAACATATATGTGTAGATTGTCTCCTTGTAAACAGCGCCTATATTAGAGCGGACATATGAAGCACAGACTCAGGTCATTTTTACAAAGATCTTTCACGACTATGCAGATTTTTGAAGGCCAGACTGAAACGCTTTTACTGAAACCATGGTAGTAAGCGGGCGCCGAAGGCCATCTTCGATAACACTATTTCGCTTTTGCTCTTTTATCCTGTGTCCCAGATCTTTGAGGCCAATAACTTTCAAATGATGCTTGGCCTGCATGGTGGGTGACTTGGGGAGGAAGGAGGCGGAGCTCCCATTCTCGATCCTGTGCTTTTCTTTTGGTAGAAATCTTTTCTTCTTGAGTCATGAGTGGACCTACAATCGACTGAGATCATGACAAAGGCCATCTTGTATGGTTTACCATAACTTCTAAAGGGCTGTTTCAAAGCATTTTCCATTTGTCCTTTACTGACAATCAATCCCAAACCTCTTCGGTAATAGTGTTCGATGAAATGATCTAAAGTATTTTGCGTTATAAGCGGGCTCCTTTACCGTTTTGATGAGTATCTTTGAACCAGGGTTTGACTAAGTCAAAATCGAGGACTGCTTGGCACGAAGAGAATCAAGTATATTATCATCAATCTTTATTGCTCGATTATTGCAAAAAATTATCTTTTTATGTAAATCTTTTAACCGCATCTAGGTAATCTTCGATTCTGAAAATCGGAAGTCATGTATATGGTGGCGATACTACCAAATCATACCGATCTGTATTTCCCGCGAGGATTGGCTATCCTTGTAGAGGAAATGAAGGCCTTGGGTATCGCGAGATTTATCGACAATCATTTCTTTAGTAATGAATTAAAAACCAAAATGAAATGCTTTCCACTTGGTTTCAACCATCTTTCATGATTTCTCACATCTAGAAGATATCGAGAATTTTCAAAGGTGTTACTGGAGCAGATGTCCGTGTCTTAGAGTATTGATACTTTGGCTTTAGCTAGAAAGAAGCACCATTTCGAGATCTTCATGAAGACTGTGAGAAATCGAAGTTCATCGTTTTGAGAAATGGGATATTACTTTCATTTCAAAGATGGTAGAATCTTTCAAATCGATAACAGGCCTTTGTCTTGGCTTTAATTACGAGAGAAGGTCTCGGTATCGCTGGTCGATCCCGTTTGTCTGTCGGAAAGTATTTGATCAAAAATCTTTGACATTTTAGAAGAGAACATCAGCCATCTCATCCAATCACTTTGGCTTTACTAACAATCCATCTCTGTTGAAATGCAATAATATTTTTGTTAAGAACACAAGTCTTTGATGTCAAATATCTCAGAGCAATAAAATTTTCCATCTAATTAATCTTTATATTCAGATTTTGAAGGTAGAGGTATTTACAATGAAAGCAACCTGAAAGTATTATCAGTTCTTAACAAAAAAAAATTTGAATTAGTAAAAAATATAAAAACTTTTAATCCTTCTGCTGCTTTGCTAGAAGTACTTTCATTAATATGATATTTTTCTTTAATAGGAAATAAATGTACCACAAAAATATAAAAGACATAATTCTTCACAATTATCATATGTTCTTTTGAGAACTGTTGCCCAGGTCCTTTCAGAAGAATCAGTTTCAAGAATCAAATCATCGTTATCTATAAAAGGCTTTAGTTTTGGAAAACTAACACATTGAGATTTTATAAATTTTATATGTTCCTCATATTCCTTCTTTGTTTTTCACTAGTTAATTTTCTTAATGGTTTTCTAAGTTCAGCAAGATTCTTTATAAATCCTTCTGCATAATTAAGTATTCCTAAGAATCTTTATAGCCCCATTTTTCGATCTATTAATTTTACAGAAAATCCTTAATTTTTAAGTATGATTTTGAAGTTCTATTCCTTCATAATCTGTATGAGTCCTAAAATTCAATTTTTTGATTCTCGATGATTGACTTCTTCTTTGAAGAAGTCACGATTTCATGAGTAATACATAAATCTACAAAGGTATTTAAATGTGAGATGTTGTTTTTCATTTTTCTAAAGATATCAACATAGCATCAACATAGACATGAATAAAATCCTTATCCTTTAAATATAGCCTCCATCTTTTGCTGAAAGATTTGAGGTGCATTTTTTAATCCCAAAGGTAACACATTCCATTCATAGTGCCTTGAGTGCTAAAGGCAGTTAATGGTTTAGATTCTTAGTCCATTTTAATTTGATAAAATCCTGACTTACAATCAAACTTTGAGTGTAATTTCTTACCTCTAGTTTTATGAATTAAAGTTTCTTTATGTGGTAAAAAATAACCATCAAAAATAGTATTATCATTTAGTTGTTTATAATTAACAACCATTCTTGCTTTATTTCGTTTCTATTTCGTACCATAAAAGCTGGACTGCTGTGAGGGCTTTTAGAGGGTCTAATCAATTTGAGATTTGATAATTCATTTAGTTGTTGTTGAAATTCTTTTACATCGAGTTCATTATGTCTCATGGGTTTTATCCTAATAATTTTATTTGGATCTTTTAATTGAAGGGTAGCATAAATCTTATTATTATCCCAGAATTGTAAAGTTATGACATAAAGATTCAAGTTTTACAGACTTGTGAGCTTAAATCAGTATATAGTGTAGTTAGTGTAAAGTTTTAATAAGGCGTGTGATCAAATCTTTTTTGGGGAAGAAAATTTGCAATTAAATCACCATGATGGTTGTAAAGTAGTCGACGGTTGTTCAAAAATGGGAGGTTTAGGAGTTAGAGCCTCTATTTTATGAGCTCTGTTGTGTAAATGGATTTGGCGTTGCATAGATGGGAGGACTCCCTGCGGAAAAATGTCATTAGTGGGTTTGGGGGAGGAAGAGGTGGTTGTTGCTCTTAGGTCGAGGGATGTATGAATGCGGGAGTGCGGGAAAGAGATTAGAAGGAATGGGGATCATCTCTTGCTCTTAGCCGCTTTCTCTCTTTAGGGAATGGAAGGAGACTTCGCTTTTGGAAGGATGCTTGGAGTGAGGAAGAAGCCTTTTTCCTTCCCTTACCCAGCCCTTTTTGCCACGACAGCTGATAAAGAGGTCTCGGTAGCAGATGTATGGGAGCCTTCATGTGAGGGTGGGGTTTAGACTCCCTGTTTCATTAGGCCTTTTAATGATTGGGAAGTGGAGGAGATTAAAAATCTTCACCCAGTCTTCTGAGATCATGAATTCTCTAAGCAAAGAGATGATTTGGCTAAAGATGGGTGCTTTTCGGTGAAACGCTTCTATAAGGTTTTGTTTGGGTCAAATTCGATTGTTTTTCCCTAGCAGCTTATCTGGAGTAACTAGGTTCCAACCAAGATGACTTTTTTTGGCAGGGAAGCTAATGGCCGGGGCATGTAGGCGCCCCCAGAGGCCGGGGTCGTGCGACAGTGTCAGCTGTGTGATCTGTGGAATCGGGTATCCGTGTAGGCTCTCACATGTCTCGTATCCCAGGACTCATCCTGCATGTTTAGTTCATAAATGCAAAATCTTCCCATCACTGGTCGAGTAACATACAAAGCGTAGAGTTATAGCACCTAACTCACACATATGATCTGGATAGTGCATTAGAACGAATGTTGTTCCAATGAATGAAATAGGATATGCATTCTGATATGAGTTCTCATGCATATACAAAAACACATCAAGGCCACAACCCGACCCTCTTCTCAACTGTTGGCCTCTAAGGAGCGTCGTCTATCCGCCGCGTGACCAATGCACAATAGAGTTCAGTGAGGTAGGCTACGCTGATAAGAGTGAAACCTACGAGAGCTACTCCTTTAGTACATATACAAATGATCGTGCGACAGTCATAAACAACACAATCCATGTAGACATCTTGTCTATCATGGAAAAACTATATACCATGTGACGACCTCTACATGCCCCATGTCAGGTCAACCCGCCGACCACTGATACAGAGTGCGATGGAGAATCAAATACTTGCGAGTTAGTCCGAGCTCACATCACACAACGTAGTCTATGTGATATTTATTTACTCGTCTTCTTGTGTCTTTTAGGCAGCATGGCACCAGTCTCACTTGAGTCTACACCCTCTGACATTTTCGGTCTTTCCGTGGATATCTGTCAACCAAGTTTTCAAGTTTTCACGAGAGTATCTATCCCATATTTTCTAATATGGAAGACACATTTTCATTTCCATTTCGAACAACATATGTGCCTCAATTTGGACTTCGTCCTATTCTCGAGCCCACATAATTCAGTGCCAAATCGGTATCATGTGCACACACCCATGTAATCTGATTGCTTTAGTGTACACCCGATGCAATCTGATTATATCCTTTGCACTCATTTCATTACTTGATGTATGAGGCCCTACATGGACATTTTACATTTATTACATTATGTGTATGCCAGACCCTCATGTCTAATGCATGCGATTCATACTCTTCAATTCAATATCAATATACATGATCATATTAATATTCCACATTCAATTCAATACATCATGTGAGGCATGCATTCCCACGTAATTCATAACATCACTTGACAGTAAATGCTCCAGAGGCTGCATCTCAATTTGAGACATAGCACCTCCCGATCACACAACTGGAACATGCGAACAGCTGTATTTCAAGCTCAAACCAATACAATCCAAATACATTTTGGAACACATTTCAAAACATGAATTGTCATCTCTTAACCAGAGGTGACACTTCAATCAACAATCCACGGTAAGCTTTAAATTTTAGCCTCATTATATAGCGAGTACAGAGATTGGCCCATAATTCACAAATCCTTGATTTAAAACTTATCTAAAAGCAAAAACTATTTGGAAACCTTTGTTTTCAACTGATTTTGTCAGAGACCATGCTTGCATGAACACCAAGCTCCCATTTGGATGAATTTTTTAGATCAAAGTCGAATTTGGACATACATATTTCAAGAAGATATGTTCTCCTTTAAGTCTAGTTTATCTAGCAACTTGAATCACTTAATTATGATGTGTGATGGCCAAGTTATGGCCAAAACACTGTCAATGGGTTGAAGGAAAGAAAAACTAGGCAGCATCTCCCCTACAAATACACGAAATCTCCTCCATTAAGGTCACAACAAAACTCAACCAATGCCATTTCCATGGCCCCAAGAAAGGAAAATAACCAAATAGGCATGGTAAAATTTTACTCTTGCTTAATTATGTGGGATCAAGTCACATCGATCCTTCAACACTTTGTGATAGGTTTTGTCCTCCTCCTTCCTTCCTTCCTTTTCTTTTTCTTTCTTTCTCGGTTTTAAGTTCCTTCTCCTTCCCTCGATGTGGCGACCGCGCCTTGGCAGTGAGCCCCTCTCCTCTCCTCCCGGTTCACGGGTGTTTCTAGCCCTCACACAAAGCAGTTCATTCCAACACAAACCACTAAGCCTAGACATGTTCTCGAACATGCATGACAAAATGGCCTAAGTTAAGGCATGTATAATACACTCATGCCAAAACTCATCCTTTATAATGGCCATTCAGGGCATGACACTTGGCCGCCGTGTGCGAGTGTCTCTCTATCTGAAGTGCCACATGGCGCCATGGTTGGTCAGATTCGATCTCAGAAGTAAGTGAAAGAATGACATCTTGGGGTGGCTGAATTTATGCATTCAACTAGTTTTCTTGAATGATTCTATGGGTGTGATCCGTTTAATCATCGAATCTAGACCATTTTCTAGGGTTTTGCACATCTTTATCCCGGAAACAAAATTAGTTCATCATTTAAAATATACTTTTCGGGCTTACATTCTCTCCTCCTTAAATAAATTCGTCCGAAATTCCATATACACACAATCAAACACATGCATATGTGATAGTCATTTTAAAACATTAGCCTTCACGCTTTATTCAGTCGACGAGAAGGAGTGTTCCGTAGCGCCACAGTGTCCTCAGCGCTCCCATATCGCATCCTCGACTCCTCGAGTGTACCCGCACCTTACAATCCTCACCGGTCTTGCCCGCAAAGGCACCTGCTCTTGACTATCCATGATACACACTAGTCCCTCTCGAGTCCATCACCACATCAATAACAAGCTCGCCCCGATGCCTTTATATGAGTCGGATGCGGGTGTACTTGGAGCATAGGGACGTGAAATACCTCATGGGCCGCTCGATAGGCTCGTGGCAATGCCTAGCCGTCATAGCGGCGCCCACCTCTTGAGTACCTCGAGGTCCAGTGTACCTCCAGTGACGGCTTCCCTCGTTGAGATCTGATCCTCCTTGGGCATCACCTTTAAGAAGGCAGTCACCCACCTCGAACTCTAGAGGTATTGTAAATGTCTCAGTATGTAACTCTTACATTGGCTACGAAGCGGTAGGCGCTTCGGATCATACCCACCTTCTTGAGTGTCTTTAATCAAATCTAGACCGGAGTGATGGAGCTCTCCACCTCATCCCAGCATGCTCGGTGATCGACATGGCCTCCTGTAGAGAGCCGCATAGGGCGCCATCAGATACTTGCTGATAAGCTATTGTAGGCGAACTCTCTACCAAGGGCAAGATGCTCCTCCCGGCCTACCCTTGAGATCAGGCGCATGCTCATGACATGTCCTCTAAAATCTGAATAATAGTCACTCACGATTGATCCGTGAGGATGAAACGATACTCATCTATATTTGTGTCCCAGCTGGCCTTGAAACTCTTCCGGGAAATGAGAATATGAGGATTAATCCTATACTATGGAAGGTAGCGCCATGCGGCACGTACTATCTCCGTATATACAACTGTAGAATTCTCAGGTGTGAAGGTCATC